>CM069409.1:219012663-219275163 GCA_035609135.1 Eleutherodactylus coqui | reverse complement strand
GTGGTAAGATTAATAAATATGCGAAGCTTTGTGTAGCTTGGCCAGCAGCTCCGTACTGTGTTCTCCTAAAGAGCCAGATAGCGCCATTCAGAAAGTCGAAGACAGAAGAAGGCCACTCCGAAAGTAATACCTTCTATCTCTTTATATTGGCACCTGATATCAGAAGCGGATGTTGGCGGTATGGCAATAGTGTTTGAACCATCCCACCTATATCCAGTAAATGTTGTTCTGACAAAATGGCGTCTGACATGAAAGTGCGTATAAATCAAAGTTATATAATTGAACTCCTCCATCCGGAAAAAATTGCACCAACTGACATTCATCCATGGTTGCTGAATAGTTACGGAGACCAAACAGTGAAAGGAAGAACGTGCCGATCAGCTCATCCACCTGAATCAGCCGATTATGACCGGGGAACTATGTAAAGAGCTAAACATAGGCTTCAATGTGTTGGAAACGACGATCCACTGAATCGCCCAGATGAGCTGATCGAGACGCTTTACATTTCGTGATGGCCATCCGGAATAGGGCTTTGCTTTTACATTGTTGTCACCACGCGCCACCCACCGCCCCACAGTGCTAACATCTACTGTTTGGTCACGGTAAACATCCAGCAAGCGGCAATGAATGTCAGTGGGTGCAATTTTTTCCTCATGTAGGAATTCCATTACTCACCTTTGCTTTATATACACTGTCACGTCAGACGACATTTTGGCAGACCCTTTGCTGCCATGGCAAGAAAATTACTATATATTGTGTAGAGGTGCACTATAGTGAATGGCCTATAGGGGGCAACAGACAGGCATTGTGGTGCCGGAGAAAAAGGAAAACACCAACAGGTATGGAATGGAAGATATATGTGACAGAGGTTGTTAGCTTCTGTGATATAGATTGTTCCAATATTACTCCAGGCTAGATCTTACACCTGAACCAGCAAGCTATGTAAAGAATCAGGTGGAAGCGAGGAGGTGGTGTGTGTGTCTGGGAGAACCAGACTTGTGTTGTGACCAGACTTCTGGTCAACCTGACTCCTGTTGTAAGCAGAGAGAGACGCTGTGACTAGGCGGAGAGCTGCGTTGTCCTAACAGGACCCTTGGGGAACTGTGGCCCTGGGATTGAGGTCTGGAGATGCCACGGCATGGCGATGAGCTGCGCTTCTGGAGTACTACAGGTGTGTGAAGGTGAACGGACTTGTTACTGTTTGGCTGAGTTGTGAACTTGATTGCTCCTCCTGTGGACTGTTGGAGGCTTAAATTGATGGACTTTGCAAATGTTATCATTTTTCTGGGGACCCAGTCGTTTCTGTTCTGCTAAAACTTATGTTGAATAAACTCTCAGAGGAGTGAAAGTGGCCATTGGCGTACTCATTAACCCCCGTGTTGCTACAATTGGTAGGAAGGTTCAAAATTTATTACCATACCACGACTTCTGCTTCTGATGTTGTGTGCTAACAGAATAAGATAGGAGGCATTACTTTCAGAGAGACCCTCGTACATGAACCCAGAACCTCCCACGAGCCCCCGTAAATCCACAACACAATCTGTAACAAAATGCTCACACGAATACAATGTAACAAGTGTTCTGCAATGAAGATCCACGGCTCATGGAGCGTTCTGTGCTTTATCAATCCCGCAACGGATCTTTAGGCTTTTCTGAAAAAGTTTGTTAAAACTCTATTCACTTGCGTTGTACTTTACTTTTTGGGTATTTTATCTTTAACATATACAGATAGTTTAAAACTAATTTAATTATTTTTTCATCCTTTTTTTAGGTTTTTCAAAAGGCAGTGGATCCAGCAGCAGTAGCAGAATTACTAGAAAGTGAGTAGGAACTGCGAGAGCTTCGATAAAACATAGAGAATTTAAAGGGGTTGTCCCGCGAAAGCAAGTGGGGGTATACACTTCTGTATGGCCATATTAATGCACTTTGTAATATACATCGTGCATTAAATATGAGCCATACAGAAGTTATTCACTTACCTGCTCCATTGCTGGCGTCCTCGTCTCCATTGTGCCGTCTAATTTCAGCATCTAATCTCCCGATTAGACGCGCTTGCGCAGTCCGGTCTTCTCCCCTCTGAATGGGGCCGCTCGTGCTGGAGAGCTGCTCCTCGTAGCTCCGCCCCGTCACGTGTGCCGATTCCAGCCAATCAGGAGGCTGGAATCGGCAATGGAACGCACAGAGCCCACGGTGCACCATGGGAGAAGACCTGCGGTCCACCGTGGGTGAAGATCCCGGCGGCCATCTTCGCAAGGTAAGTAAGAAGTCACCGGAGCGCGGGGATTCGGGTAAGTACTATGCGGTTTTTTTTTTTAAACCCCTGCATCGGGTTTGTCTCGCGCCGAACGGGGGGCTATTGGAAAAAAAAACAACCCGTTTCGGCACGGGACAACCCCTTTAATTTATTACTTGTAGCTTAGTTTTAGTGTAATGTGATTGTTCTCTGTTAGGGCTCCTTCACATGAGCGTGTAGTTACAGCGTATTCCATGCATGGTTTTGGCGCACGGAATACGCTGTATCAATCTGCTATAGGCTCCCATGCTGCTGATTACACATAGTGCTTGAAATACACACGCAATAAAGTTCACAGCATGTTTTATCTTAGCGTGTATTATGCGGACATACACGCCAAGATAGTACATGGGAATGGGCTGTCCACAACAAGTACACAATGTCATTGCATACTTGCTGCGCGACTGTCACGTGCGAGTGGCACGCAGCCAGCCTAAGGAAAACGAAGTAATCTCGTAAATGTGATACCTTTTAATGGCTACCAAAAAGAGATGATGTTACAGCAAGCTTTCCAACCTACTCAGGGTTCTTCCTCAGGCATAATAGAACAGATCTGAAGAAGCCTGTATAAAATTGCCTATAAAACATAACTTTTAATAATATCGATTATTAGAATGTACACAAATATTCAACAATTTACAAGTGGCCACCAGCAAAAGCAGAAGAGATGCAACCTCAAGAACAGCCAATTTCACATAAATCTCTAATAAGATATACAAATGAAGGAAGGGGTTCCGCTGCTTTGATCTCGCCGTGGCTGTCAGACTTGAATCATGATGAACAGCATATAACAGTCAGTCCCATCAAGGGGAAGGTGGGTACACCCTGTCATGATCTGCACTAATGTATCTGTGCTAGACCCTAAAAGCAGAAGATGAAAAATAGGAGTAAGGCCGGTTTCATATCCGTGTCGGAACCTCCGGCCAAAGGATCCGCCACATTTATGACTTAAAATACCAAAAGCTAAACATAAACTGAACGGACCACATTATAGTCAATGGGGTCCGACCAGCGGTGTTCGGTTCCATCCAGAATACGAAGCAGTTCGGACGCGGAAAACCCCCTTTTCTGCTTCCTGAACAAAGCAGGAAAGCGGAAACATGAGTGCAAATGTGAAACCACCCTAACTGCCCCAGAAAGGGCAGCGCCATTCTGGTACTTGCCCTAGGCATTCTACGTATAGCCACTAATTATCCCATTGTAGCCCCATCTTTTCCCCTCAGGTTGATGCTTACCGAGTCTTCCTCGTCAGGGATTTATGTCGAATTTTCTGTCTTTTGAGATTGCATATGTTGTGCTGTTTATGGGGGTCACTTGTAAGTTTTTGGAAGCATTTGTGTAGCTTTGTACAGTAAAGCTTGTGTTCTATAGGCCATTTTATATACTGCAATGGTCACAGTTTATGTTGCATTTAATTACTGTGGTATTTGATTTTTTTTTTTACATTTCACCTTTCCAGCAGTTTTGTTCACCACTGAAACGTATATATGCATTCTTTTTTTCTAGATCGTATTGCAGGTTTTGAATTAATACAACTCAACCAATTAGGTAAGGTTTTGGCCTAGAATTCCACTAGCTGCATAATATGGGAATGTACATACAGAACTAGAGATGAGCGAGCGTACTCGCTAAGGCAAACTACTCGAGCGAGTAGTGCCTTATGCGAGTACCTGCCCACTCGTCCCTAAAGATTCGGGTGCCGGTGGGGGGCGGGGAGCGGCGTGGGAGAGCGGGGAGGAACGGGGGGGGATATCTCTCTCACTCTCTCCCCCCCACTCCTCCCCGCTCACTCCCGCAACTCACTGCTCTCCCCCGCCGACACCCGAATCTTTATGGTTCAAAATGTCTTTATTAATTTTTTGCATTATATGACAAACTTTCTTATCTTATCGAATTAAATCACATTTGTTACAATAAAATTATTAAATTCTAAACTTTAACTTTCTTCTGGTATTCGTATTCCCTCAACGGGCCCCTTTTTGGCCGCCGGGGTTGCTATTATTACTGT
This sequence comes from Eleutherodactylus coqui, assembly GCA_035609135.1. Lineage (NCBI taxonomy): Eukaryota > Metazoa > Chordata > Amphibia > Anura > Eleutherodactylidae > Eleutherodactylus > Eleutherodactylus coqui. Next base: position 219,270,862 of record CM069409.1, on the reverse strand, counting down.
TAATTGCATTATACAATCTTCCGGAACTATCAGCTTATGAAACAAATACTAAACACATACCTGCATAGCCTGCAGTTTCAAGAAAAGAAGAGGGGAAGAAAGAAAGAAAGAGAATGAGGGGGAAGGAGGTGATAATTAGGGAAGATTAGGACATGGGGGGGGGGGGGGGGGGCTAAGGGGAGACCGACTTATTCCACTTCTATTAGTTTTAGCTGGTTTAGGTGGGAGCTCTCTCATTCCTGGGGGCCCGCGGCAACCAGTTGTGGGCGTGGTCGAGGAAGTGGAGTGGTTCCGTTTGCCACCCATGTGGCCACCTCCTGTGAGTCTCGGATCTGAATCCAGGTGTACCACACCGCCAAAAATTTGTTGTATTTCATCTCGTCTCTAGCGCATAACTCCTCTAGATGCCTGATGTTATCTAATGCTTCTAGCCACATTGTCCGCGAGGGCGGATCCGTAGATTTCCATTTTCTAGGGATCACCTGTCGTGCTGCTAATATGAAGAATCTCAATAGTGAGCTTTTGGCCTGCGCCAATGACCCGGGAAACATGGATAGTAGAGCTAGTTCCGGGGTTAGGAGTGTTTGGTTGCCACTGACCCACGCGTGGAGGACCCCCACCTCTCGCCACAACGGGCCTATCAACGTACATGTCCACCATATGTGAGTAAAGGTACCTTTCTCGGATAGGCATCTCCAGCAGACATCCGGACATTGGGGGCAGAATCTGGCCAGTCTCTCCGGGGTCCTGTACCATCTCGTAATGACCTTGTAATTTAGCTCTTGTAGTCTACTCGAGATGTTTATTTTGAAAGTCAGTATGTAGGCCTTCTTCCATGCCTCCTCTGTGTATGTGACTCCCAACTCTCTCTCCCACGTCCTCTCTAAGTCCTTTCCTTTATCCCGTGTGTCCTCTTCTAATAGGAATTTGTATAGTTCTGAGATTTTTTGGTTATTTTTCGGATTATGAATAAACTGCTTCTCAAATGGTGTCAAGGGCGTATTTAACTCTTCGGGCCTCCCCAGGGATCTTATATAATGGCTTAATTGAAGGTACTGGTACCATGCTCCAGCCGGACACCCGAATCTTTAGAGACGAGCGGGCAGGTACTCGCATAAGGCACTACTCGCTCAAGTAGTTTGCCTTAGCGAGTATGCTCGCTCATTTCTATATGGGACTAAAGGCTTTATATACACCAGAAATATATTAAAAAACATTAAGCTGCCTGCAGACGGCCGGGTCGGATCCCACTGCGAGAAGACCAGTGCGGCTCACCGGCTTCCGCGTCTGCTCTACTCTGATGTGCCGGCTGCAGCCCAGCCGGCACATGCGCAGAGTGGAGCTGGCGCATCGGTAGTGAAGTTTTTGTGTGGGCCCCTGCGAGAGAAGAGAAGTTACACTGGCAAAAGTCAAGTAGGTGTGGAACTTTTGGTAATGCACAGTTCATAAAAAACTGGGATAAATCTGGGTTGATGTCAATGAGAGCTGTGCCTGCAGTTATGAGCACTGACCACTCCCCGGGGGTTGGATCACCGGCTTTCGCTCCAACTCAGGTATAGCCCAGCACTGACAGCCAGTGCTGCATGGAAAACCCCTTTAAATAAGGTATAGGGCAGTTATGTAACACTGGAGTCTATACTTGTAGTATTTGCACATTTTTAGACTATTTATGACTTGTAAAACAGATCTATCTATCTGAAAGTTTTCACATCTGTGGGCAGAAAGTGGGCACAGAGGCCTGCCCATACTCAGACCCCTATTACATTATTTCTGACTAGTTATCCCCTACCCACAAGACTACTGTGTCCCATTTTCCAGTTATCTTGGGGGTTGCTTCTTCCGCAGCAGTAATGTCACTCTGAATGGAGCGCTGGCCGAGCATGCGTAGTTAGCACTTCATTCATTTCAATGGGAGTGATGGAAATTCCCAAGCAGGTGCTGCTCCAGTATGTCATCAGTCCCATTGAAAGTGTAGCATATCACGATTGACTGATGCATTGACTTTTTGGATGCGTACTCACTAGAGATGAGCGAGTATACTCGTTAAAGGCAATTGTCGAGCGAGCATTGCCCTTAGCGAGTACCTGCCCGCTCGAGAGAAAAGGTTCGGGTGCTGGCGCGTGGGGAGCGGTGAGTTGCGGCAGTCAGCAGGGGGGATCAGGGGGATCAGGGGATCAGCTGCCCCCTGCTGACTGCCGCAACTCACTGCTCCCCACGCGCCGGCACCCGAACCTTTTCTCTCGAGCGGGCAGGTACTCGCTAAGGGCAATGCTCGCTCGAGCAATTGCCCTTAGCGAGTATACTCGCGCATCACTAGTACTTACACATTATGCATGGTGGGTGGTAAGGGGGGCATGTAGACCCTATCGTTAAGGTCTTGCATTTTTTTTCTGCAGACTTTAACTGCGGAATTACATCTCCCGTCTGTTAGAAATCCGCAACAACAAGTCCACAAGACGTCCTTAATTCCTCAGCAGAAAGGTTTTCCACTGCGGAATTTAATCTTGAAGTTTTGAAATGAGGACGCATGAATTTTAATGGGCGCAGAATTCAAGCCTCATAGGGATAACATTGTGACACAAAAATGTCCGCACGGACTACTTCTGTCCTGTGTGCAAGGCCCCTAACAACTTCAACTTGACTTAAAGGGAATGTATCACCTGGATGTTTTTACTAATTAGAGCTACATAGTGAAACATTTTCCATTTTCTAGTGTGTTTTTATGTTCTCATTGTAGTTTTTTTTTATTCTATTGTCTGTACATGAGTATGGAGGCGGCAATCTTGACCGAACTGCAGAGATATGCTTTACAGCAGAAATCATGGGCCATTCACACAATGAACAGGAACTGACCCATGTACTGTTATAAAAGAGTAAAGACCCATTTAGACACAACAATCCGGGCTCCAAATTCGCTAAAAGCTGTCTTTTGAGCGATAACCGTTAGGTCTAAATGCACGGACATCGTGGAGTTTTCGTGTATGAGTCATTCCTCGCTCAATTCTAGTTTTCCTGAATTAAGCTATAAACTCTTATCACAGTCAGCAGCGCTTATAAGATTACTTTAGCTCGTATCCTGCTGGTAGTTCACAGTGGGACGCGAGCTGTAAACACGGAGAACAATACAGCTGTTTGCTTATGCAGAACAGCTGTATTGTTTGCCAAGTGATAGCGGCGGTGTCCCAGTCCGCCTGCATAGCTCTTAAGTAGCTGCTTAGCTACTATAGACTATGCAAAGATGATCGCTCAAAACTATAATTTATGTGTAGGCGTTACCTTTCACTAGAATCCTGCCCGGGATGATAATGAGATAACTATTGAAGAGCTTTAGCTACAGGCCAAGAAGTGGCAGACTATATTAGTCTTCGTGGTCATTGTGAAAACTGTAGGTCTTTAGGCTTTTTTTTAAAATAAAGATTTTGACATCGAAAAAAAAAAAATCACCAAAAGTGTTTTCAAAATAAGTTTAACATTAAAACTTAATTAAGGCTGAATATAGAGGGCCGGGTCGGATTCTGACAGAGATTCTCGCAGCAGGATGCGACCCGAGCCCTTGCATTAGCCTCTCGCTTATCCATCCAGCGTCTTCTCTCTCTGCTATGTGCCGGCTAGCGCACAGCCGCACATGCGCAGTGCAGAGCCGGCGTGTAAGCGGCAGTGCGGGCCTCCGTGAGGTTTGCACAGAAATAGGACATGCCGCGATTTTGTTATTGCGCGGATTTTCTGCAATCAAAATTCCCGCAGAATTTCCACCCGTGTGCTTTAGGCCTTACATTTTATGTCATCTTGTGATGAAACTTTCCCTTTAAAAGGTAGAAAAGTGTGTTAACATATCAATATTTATACCTCCCAGGTACAAATGAATAAAAAATGAATTGGTATGCCACAATACAGTGTATACGGTCTTGGGAGGGGGGAATATTTCACCACCTACAACCATCCTTTGATGATAATTCGGCATGAGATAATACTACCAGCCAGCATTAACCTTTTGCCATCCAATTTTGGATTCAGGGCTTCCTAGGGGGCTTTCTCTTTCTGCCGTTATACAATGGCACCATCTGCTGGCTAGAGCCAATACTGCGGTATGGGACATGCTGGAGAGGCCCCTGACAACAGAGTGGCCAGTAATCTACAGCAAAAATACCCTGCCGGACGTCTTCCGACATCGGAGCTGCACAGCTTTCAATCAGAATGTCTTTAGATGTCAGATCGTGGCATTGGGAAAAAGAAACATAAAAAATTAGAAGCATTTCTGATTAAATATTTGTCTGGTTAGATCTGAGAATGTTATTATAGTTCAATGTGGAGTAAAGGCAATTCTAGCTCCTACAGACCATGCAGCTTCCAGACACAAGGTGGCGCACTATCCTTGTGTAATTCAATGCAAGCTTACGCTCCGCTTTCCGTTATTAAGTCGTCGGCTACATTTTCACTTACTAGATGACAAACTTGAAGTAACATATTACAATGTTTTTTGCTAACTTGTACATGGTTTAGGAGATTCATTATCACTTGTGAAATTGTTGCAGTGATGAGAACTTTGGAAGTAACATTGTATATGGTCATAATGAAGCTTCAATGAGCTGGCTCAGTGTGCCAGTTTCACCCGAGAGGCTTTTTACACCAACAATATGTAAGTGTTTTGGTGCAAATTTCACCCGAAAATTCTCTTCCATGCTCTGCGCCACATTTACTATGTGGTTTTAATCACTTTTGACCGTTTTGATGACTTGTACGAAAAAGGAGCGTGCCAGATTGCACCAAAGGTTTGGGGAAAATTTTGTCATTAACTAAGCCAAATAATAGGTGGTCTCAGTTTAGACCAAGTAGTCTTAAAATCCAACAGATTTATCATTCTGCATAGCCACTTTGATAAATGTGGCACCTTTTAAGACTGTCTAGTCTAAGGGCTCTCACACCAGCGGGGTTTTTTTTGCAGCGCACCACGCCTGTATCTCCCACAGGGGAGCACACAGCAAATACACCTGCCGACAATTCCAATACTCTATCTATGCATGTTGCAATCTTTTTTGCATGCGCATTTTACACGCTGTGTGTGAGGGGTGCAATTGAAATAGATCGTATAAATAGTTTAGAGATTAAAAAATACGCATTTTAATAAAACACATATTAACAGTACAATAGAGTGAACGCGCTAGCGATGATGTCACTCACTCGTTTGTTCAAACGATAATCGGCTCATCTAAAAGCAGTTGATAGAAATGTCCCAGTGTATAATAGCAGACCTCTAGAAGGGCTCCTACCAGCTAATGACCTATTTAGACACCATGATTATCTCTCAAAATTCACTCAAAAGCTGTCTTTTGGGCAATAATCGTTGTGTCTAAATGTGCCCATCTTTCACTATTCGGCCTAATGACGGTTTTTAGCTCTGCTTGAAAACTGACGTTCAGCAGAACAGCTGATAAGCAGGACCGTAGGCTGTGTTCTGCCCAGGGAGCACAGATATTAGCTGATAACATTGTTACAGCTGTTCTCCGTTCTCAGCCCTGCCTGCAGAACAGCCGATAAGCAGGACCGCACACTGTGTTCTGCAGGTGGAGAGCTGATTATAGCTGATAACATTGTTACAGCTGTTCTCAGTTTGCAGCCCTGCCTGCAGAACAGCTTATAAGCAGGACTGCACGCTGTGTCTGCTGTCCATGGTGCTGAATTCTCCACAGGGAGCCTGTGGCTGAACAATGGAGCTAATTACAGAGCTCAGACCTCCTGTTGAGCTCTGTAACAGCTCCCAGAAGCTCATTTGCATGCACATGAAGCTAATAAAGTACTAATAGCAATTAGTGCCTATTAGTACTTTATGCAAAACGATCGCTGAGATGACTTTTGAAAGATATCTGTGTATGTAAATGGACCTTTAAACTGCCCCCAGTATTCGCACACCATTACTATCTTCAGTCTACTGCAGTCTTCTAATTTTATCTTTTGCCTTTTAGATACCAGGTGACACTGATAAGCACACCACATTGTACAGACTAGATGGAGCTAGCATTACTGTAGGCACATTAGATTTCAGTGTATATTCGCTGCTTTATTTGGGCTTTAACACCTTCCTCTTATATTTACTGTTAATAGTCTTTTCCGCACTACAAGTATATTCCAAACTTACAGTAGTTTGTAAAGTGCCATTTTTTTTCCTTTGGCTTCTCATTCCAAATATGAACTCTGCATATAATAGCAGTATTATATAGCATTGTACGGCTAAAAGCACAGTCATCTAAATAATAGCGCACTTTACTGAGAGGAAACATAATAGGTTGTGTGAGAAAAAATATGCTAAGTGGTTCATTTCTCATGAAAAGGCTTCATTCTGTTCACATACATTCCATTCTTCTCTTACCTTTCTTCATTGGAAAAAGGGTTATACTTGCAATTGTCCTTGAGACAGTAAAATATGAGGCCAGGTGCCTCATTAGAAGATACACACGCCTAATAATAACGGAAATAACAATCATGTTGCAACTTTCTAACGTCTCTCAAGTCAACCGCAGGTCATATCTCTTGCAGGCGATGAATTCTCATTTTCCTCACTCATACTCCTTTATCTAGCACTTCTGTCAATTAGATTTTCAGAGGATCTGTCAGCTCTTCTCACGTCTGTTTTAGTAAATCTTTGTATGTCCCATGGAATAACAAGTCCGGAGCATCTTTAGAGTTATCAGAGCTACGTCTTGTAATAAGCCACTTAGGTCGGTTTCACATCTGCATCGGAACCTCCGACCGGAAGTTCCTTTACAGATCTGGCTCAAGATACCGGAAGAAAAAGTGTACCATTGAGGGCTTTTTCCTTAGTCCAAAAGCCAGGCAGCTGGGTAGAAACAGAATAGACCCCATTATGGTCAATGGGATCCGTTCGGCACGGTTCGGTTCCATCCAGAGACGGGGATTCCCATTTCCTGCTCTCTGAATGGAGCAGGAAAGTGGAAACCCCAAACGCAGGTGTGAAACACCCTTACCTGTTGGTCCATCACATGACCGTGAAAGATCTTCAACATGGGGATGGCTCCTTCAGCGTGGCTGATTGTGCAGGTTTCGAGCAACATTTGTCATGAGCTGCCTTGGAAATTGGACAGGAAATAAGTTTACGTTTCCTCACACGCTCATGTCATACAGGTTTAAACAATAGAAATTTAGTTTGGCAAGCTAATGGCATGATGCCTTATTTTGTATAGCGCCAACGTATTCAGCAGCGCTTTCAGGTCATTTTATTTATTACTCCCCAGCAAGCTGGCTACTCATTTTACCGACCTCGGAAGGATGGAAGGCTGAGTCAACCTGAACCATGCGGGGGTTGAACTCGCAACCTTCAGGTCATGAGCGAGAGGGATATGATTGATTTCCATTCTATATGTATTGCTGATTTAACCTTTCAGTTTATCCCTAGCATCACTTCTTTCTGTCTATAAACTCCTGCTCTATTGCTACAGGTGAGGATGTTTTGGCCACTTACAAAGAGAACCATCGATACTTCTTATTCCCTGAACCAAAACTGACTCCTCCTTACCCAGGAGTAGACCGAGAGGTGCTGATGAGAGCTGTACCTGGCTTCCCTGTGAGTGATTCTGTTTTAATTCCGTTTTACTGATTATTGAGTAATTATTACAGTAAAATAAGTTAAATCGCCATCTTGCAGCTCATATATGTGGCTTTTTACAGGTCATATTAGAACTTACCTAGGAGGTCTAATAGCACCCTCTGAAAGCCTCTCCTGAAGGCATTCCTGGCCACTCATGACAGATCTGACAAACTCCACAGCATTTTTTTATTTAGTTTTGCATAGGTGCATTTAGAAAAGAGTTCCACTCCCATTTCAAGACCCCCAAATCTACTTTAGGCCTCATTTATCAATTCTATTTAAAGGGGTTGTCCCACTTCTAATAGTGATGATATCCTCAGCTTTTAGTAGCTAATCGGCGGGAATCTGTCACCCAGGGCCCCTGCCCATTTGTTGATCAGAAGCGCCGGTGTTCTAATGTATGCTGCTTTGTTGCAAGAGGCAGACAGCTCTGTACATTCTGCAGTGGCCGGGTGTGGTACTGCAGGCTGGGTACCACTAAAGTGAATGTGGACTTAATAAATAAGGAGTTATTTCCATCATTCTGTCTTCAGCTGCAATGTATTAACCCTTTCCAATCCATTGTCTGACATCTAAAGACATTCTGATTGAAGCCTGTACAGCTCCGATGTTGGAAGACATCCGGCAGGGTTCTTACTGTATATTACTGGCCGCTCTGTTGTCGGGGGCCTCTCCAGCATGTCCCATACCCCAGTACTGGCTCTAGCCAGCAGATGGCGCTATTGTATAATGGCAGAAAGAGAAAAACCCCTAGGATACCCTGAATCCAAAATTGGATTGCAAAGGGTTAATGTATTTCATAATATATCTATGGATTTATACAGTCAGCATTGAGAGTTGTATATATCTATATTCAGTGAGCTCCCTAGGGGCAGGTGAACGGGCCACAAGACATTAGGATTTAGTGAGTAGGGATGGTAGATTCATGGTTGCTTTAATCAGACCTCCGCACTGTTGCTTAAGAGGGAGGGCAGTGGGAATTTGGTTAAAGTTCATTCCAACTTTTCTTCCTGCATATAAGAGATAGAAGGAGCAGTAGTAAAGCCGTACCAAATTTCTCCACCCCCATAATAGATATATTGGTAGGTTACACCCTTGTGTGAATTACATCCCCCAAGGTCAGCAGTATAGGAGCAGCGGCAGAAGCCCCCGCTGTGTCAGCTTGCAGGGTGTTTAGCTCAGTAGGCCCTGTGAGCGCTCACCATGCAGATTTTCTGGTTTCGCGATTATCGTTTCTGATTTCTTGAAGTCAGCTCTTTACCTGAGAGACTCCGAAGATTTTATGTCCTTGACTGAACAGATGTGTCACATTATTTACTGCTGCAATCTTTCTCTTTCTAGCCGTGCTTACAACTTAATTTACTGCCAGCTTGCTCTACCTGAGTCATGCCACAGTGGGATATTATGGTTTGGTGGGTTATTTAATGAAATGTTAAATGACTGTACCCTTCCATCTCAGAACTGAAGAGATAAGCTTAGCACTCGGTAGTGTCTGTCCAACTATGACCTATCTCTTTGTGCTTTCATCTCTATAATGTAGCAGAGTCTATTGAAAGTCTACATTGTTCGCTTACTCCAAACGTGATATCATACTGTAAGTGCTGCAACAATGTCGTTGCTAAGAAGTTAATGCAGAAGTGACAACCAATATAGAGGAGGTCCTGCTGTAATTTCTGCTAATAAAAAAAAATGTGACAATTAAAAAAACAGGAAAAAGCCCAAAACCTCTAAACATAATTAAAATACTGTGACTAATGCTGTAACGTCTGATTTTCCTAGCACATGGCCAGTTTTAGGTCTTCAATAGTAACGTTCTAAATTTGGTAAGCAAATTGGGGGTTGGCACATTTTCTGCATTGACAATTTCTTACTTGATTTTGACCAATATTTGTCTGGTATTGTACATTTTTAGCAGTTTTGCCTTCAGTGGGCTCTATTTCTAGGAGAAACTGGAGAAAAGAAAATCCTGCACCCCTATCTCTTTGTACCACACTCTCAGAAGCTGTATGGAGGACATTATACAGCATTACTGAGTAGTGTAGTTTTGAATCTAGCACTAGAGGGAGATAAAACACTCACTTAAAGCTGCAGCAGTGTTTCTGTGTCTCTCCCTTCCTCTTCCTCCCTCCAACAGCTCCTTTCTCCTTCTCCTTCTCTTCTTCCCACTCCTCCTTTCTTCATAGACTTCTGCAGGTTGCAGCTGCAGTGTTCTAATTCTGTCAGTGGATTCAGAGTGATCGGTGCGGGAGGCACGGGGATGTAAAGTAGTGACTGATAAATGGGGAAAGTGGCATTTTTCTATTATAAGATGTATTACCAAGTTTCTTATCTTCACTTGTGCTTCTTATTCATGGAAAGTAAATTTTAAGTTTAAGTACTGTAGGCATTTAAAGGGTGAAGGTGTGGATGGAGTATACCTCCCTCCCAGGCTTTTAGTCTGGCCAGGCTGGCGTTCCAGTCCACAACTTCACCCTAGTTCCCAGGTAGCTCAGCTGGAGGAGCATAAAAGGCTGCAGCTCCCAGGAGTCAGTGTCTAACAGCTTGAGGTGGGATTACCACTTGCCTGGTGGACCTGAGTGGTGTAGACTTGAATGCATTATGTGGTCTGGATCTTTTGTGTGGCTGCAAAGCCTGATAGCCTGAGGAGGAAGCCTCTAAACACCTTGCATGGTGCACCTTGTTCTATTGTATGGACTGTTGCTGTTATTTTTGCATGGAGTGCGCTGTACAGCAATAAAGACTAAAGTGAGTTCTATATGTTTGTGGAGTCCAGTGTGTCACTGCCGCCCCTCCCCTGGAGGACAAACTACCACAGTACACTGTAAATTTCTTTACATTCGTTACCTACCCCAAATCTGCACAGTAATTGCTCTGCCGATATGCATTCTAAGAAAAGTAATCTTCAAGCCAGACATATTGCATTAATCTGATGTAGTAAAAAACTACTGTCCCACACATATTACAATTCAACTGAGCTATTAATGGGAGCCTATTAGGTCCCTAATGGTACCCAGGCTGCAGGCACTACAGTATAGAGACAGACAGACTGATTGTCACTTATACCAATGGCCTGATAAATTTTGGAAGACTTACAAAGTTTACAGCAAGCTGTAGAAATGGTTCCAGTGTAGCTTATTAATATTCCTAATATTGATTAACTTGTCATCCCGCCCTCTGCCACTAAATGACAGGCTTCTACATATACATAGTAATACAGAAAGACCCTTCAATCAGCAGCAGGGAGGAGAGGGAGGTGGAGTAAGCAGTGACTATATGAATATTAATGTGTCGCACTAGATTCATCTCTGATACTTGCTGAAAACCTTGAAATGTAGGTTTTCCAAAACTCCTGAAGTGATCAGTATATGTGATAGACCGCTGAAATTAGTGTACAATATCTGTCACTGTATTGCAGCGCCATCATGAACCTAACAGGTTTAAGATTAGTCTGTTGACAAAATTCTTTACGGTTCGCATTGACAACTAGCAGAATCGTGAATGTAGTTCTGGTTTCAGCTATAGGCTGTAAGTCAGGACAAATAGAAGATAAGTAATGCAAGATTTCCGAGTTTTCATATAGAATATATCTCTATAAACCCTATAAAAGTCTGTACAAAAGTGGATATACTCTTTGTATTCTTAACCTTTCATGATTCGGTTTGCATGACTGTCAGCTTACATAACTGGTGTTATACTGTATAAAAGTCACATTACAAACCATCTTTACTGTTTCCTTTCATTAAAGGGAATTGCACCTAAAATTGAGTTTTCCACAACCACGACCATCAAAGAAATGGCAAATAGTTTGCGGAAACGATATAATGTAAGTTGTATATTCTGCAACAGTCTATTTTTGCATGTTACTATTTAGTTCCCACTACTGGATTCTTTATGATGACCAACCAAGCAGTTTTATACATTTACATATCATTTTGCACTGGTTTGTTTGTCTAGTCCTTGAAGACACAATCCTGGCGATCTTTGCAGAACTCTCCCAATAGAAGGTCAAAGAGTCCAGCCAAATATTACTCGAATCCAGAGAAGCGTTACAGCAGCCCGACTAGATCGTCACAGTCCCGTTCTCCATCACCGCATACACGAAGGCGAATGTGTGAACTAAACGAAGACAATTGGCAACGGCTCGCTCATTTACACCTGGGCAATTATGAATTCAAGTCGAGTCTTGAGTCAAGGCCTCCATTCCTAATAAGACATGTATGTTTTCAACAGGTTACAGAAAGTCAGACATATTCTATCTTTTCGGTCCACATGCGTATTTTATTGTATAGACAGCATATATTCAGTTCAGCCAAATGCATGTTTTTTCAACCATATCATGATCGCTGTGCCTAGTCTTTATTATGCTCCTAGTTCGTTATTAGAGATGAGCGAGCGTACTCAGAAAAGCACTACTCGCTCGAGTAATTTGCTTTATCCAAGTATTGCTGTGCTCGTCCCTGAAGATTCGGGTGCCGCCACGGAGCGGGGAGCTGCAGGGGAGAGCGGGGAGGAACGGAGGGGAGATCTTTCTCTCCCTTCCCTCTCTCCTGCCCGCTCTCCCCTGCTCCCCGCTGCGACTCACCTGTCAGCCGCAGCGGCACCTGAATCTTCAGACCCGAGCACAGCGATACTCGGATAAAGCAAATTACTCGAGCGAGTAGTGCTTTTCCGAGTACGCTCGCTCATCTCTACTCGTTATGTTATTAGTATTAATAGGGTGCGTGTGAGACTAAATGAAATGGAGGATACATAAGATTGCTATAGATATAAGCTGCTGTATGTTATCTTTTTGTAATCTTTTCCAGGTTTTATAAATATTCATAACAAATGATGAGCCGTCACATAAAAGCACATCTCTTTTGAACCTATATAGCAGATCTAAACAATAGCAATCTATTGTACAACTAAACAATTGTGCCCTACTACTCTATATACATACACAATGTTTCTATAAGGTAACCTAAAAAGTACAAACATAACGTACTCAAAACCAATATATATTTCTAAAACAATACTGCTGTACTGTAGAGAATACCTCCATATGAAACCAATTATGTAACATTTTACTTTTTGTTATTTTCTTTTTTCAGCTTTGTAGTGGACACAGGGAGCACAGCAGCTCACTTAGTGGACATGGGCACACACAGAGCTGATCCCTAAATAAATTGAGATCTTAAATAGACCTTAAAATTACTCCAGACCCCAGATTAGACCCCAACATTAATCCAGACCCAAGACTGAACATCAAAGTAAATCCAGACCAGACTTCTACAGGAATCAGACCTCAGACCCTAAATAAATTCAGACCCCAGATAAGTGTTAATGAATTCAGACCCCAGTTGAAGCCCACAAATTACTTAGACCCCATGCCAAGCCCTTAAGTTACTCAGACTCCTCCTAAATTATTTCAAACCCCAGACCAGACCCCTAAATAAATTCAAACCTCAGATCAGAGAAAAAACAGTTTTCAGACCCCAGATCCTACATAAATAGCTTGCAAACTTTAACTTTACATTTAACACATTACATACCTGTCCCATGATGCACTTCAATATACTTTTAACCACACATCACAAACCATTGAGAATGTTGAGTTAAAGTTTGCTATACCTGTATAATCCCCACAATTTACTCCCCAATTCTCTTCTGCACCAGGCACTGCACACAGAGTCCTGGCACAAGTCCGTATCTGTAAATTGTGTGTGCGCCACACTAGGTCCTGATATCTTTCCAGCATCCCAAAAATTCCAAACCCTAAAGCGGATGTCAAAGAGTAATTAAAAAATAGGAACCACGAATATAATAAAATTAAAACAAACTCCCACAGTACTCACCCTTTAAGGCTCATTTAGACAACGATTCTCGCTCAAAATTTGCACAAAGCCATCTTTTGAGCGATAACTGTTGCGTCTAAATGCACGGACATTGGTCAATTCTAGTTTTTTTTAATTTAGCGAGCACCTCTTATCAGTGGTGCAGCCTGTTATCACTGTTGGCAGCGCTGATAAAATTCTTACAGCCTGTGTCCCGCTGGTAGTTCACAGCGGGACCCGAGCTGTAAACATGGCAAACAATGCAGTTGATTGCTTATGCAGAACAGCTGTTTTGTTCGCCGAGCAATAGCAGTGGTGTCCTGCTCCGCCTGCACAGCTCTTAAGTAGCTACTTAGCTACTATAGACTATGCAAAGATGATCGCTCAAAACAGTCACTCAAACTATCGTTTGAGCGACCATCTGTCAGGGTAAATGGGGTCTTAGATTGCATGCCCCTGTCTCCTCAGTCTTTATTTACTTCCTGACCGCAATCGTGTGACTATTGTAGCCAATCACTGGCCTCAGTAGGGATGTACCATACTTACTGACATCACCGCTGAGGCTAGTTATTGCTCGCTCTGGTCCCATCACATCCAAGATATAAACAAAAATGTAACAGGTGAGGACTGCGTGGTTTGTTTCTGCTACATTTGCTGCCACTCTTGTTTCCCCAACTCTTGGACAATCCTTTAAGAAGGACAAAGTCTATTTCATAAAATAAGATTTTGTGCCAAGATGCAGTAATTACAAACCGTTCTTCATAGTCATATCAGAAAATTATATGATTCTCACTTCAATCCATCTTTTTTAGGTCGATCTTTCAAAGCCCATAGGTGAGAAAACATCTTCACAGCTTCAGTCTCCCAAATCCAGACGCCATCCAAATAGTAAGGATTCTGTAAGAAGAGGTAATTACAGCCTCATATTATTTATGGTAGTTTCTACTAAAAAGTCTCTAAAGGTAGGAAATGTCAAAGAATAACAAAATAATCATTACTCATCTGATGAATCTCCCTTAGCCCCAGCACAGCAGCGCCGGTGACATCCGATGGACTTTGATCATTAATTTGCAGTGGGGACATGCCATACACTTACATGACCGCTGCAGCCAACAAGTGGCCTTAGGAGTGTTGCATCATACATGCCAACGTCACCACTGCAGGAAATGAACAAAGACCATTGGGGGGCACTGGAGCAGCCGCAGTGAAGTAGTGTGTGTGTGTGGGTGGGGGGGTGGGGGGTGTTATCAGATGAATATCTGGTTATTTTGTTATTTTATGCCATTTATTTGCTTTAGCCAATTTTTTTAAATCAATCTTAGAAAATGGTTTTAACATGTTGTTACAATTCTTAGCTTGTGTAATGGTTTGTGTTACAGTATTAACCTCCCTATTCATCTAATTATATTTTAGGTAGAGTTTTATGAGCATCGAGAAATACAGTGCGAATTACTTGCAGATTACTTAATCTGTTTTCTGTGTATTTTTTACAGCATTAACCTTTGACAACCTGCACTGTAATACATCTACTGGACAGGTGGGTTCAAGAGTGATTGCAAATCACAGAAAATGGGGGCATATCCCTAGGGTATGTCAGTACTTTGAACAGTGGAGGTCCATTTGCCAGGACCCTCACTGATCCTGAGATTGGAGGGTCTTTAGCGCTGGGACCCCTTCATGCACTCCCAGCTTCGGACTGTACAGGGGACTGAGGCAAAGCTTCATTAACATTTTCTTGTATATATCCTTTATTTTCTATATTTGAAAACCTCAGTAAGGACTGATTATACATGAAAAGCTTCATAATATTTCACTATACAGTGACACAGTATAGATAGTACAATACTCCTTTAACATCTTAATGACCAGGCCATGTTTGTTTTTCCTCCACACTTTAACCCTTTCCAATCCACTGTCTGACATCTCCAGACATTCTGATTGAAGGCTGTACAGCTCCGATGTCAGAAGACGTCCGGCAGGGTATTCTTACTGTATAATACTGGCCGCTCTGTTGTCAGGGGCCTCTCCAACATGTCCCATACCGCAATACTGGCTCTAGCCAGCAGATGGCGCCATTGTATAATGACAGAAAGAGAAAACCCCCTAGGAAACCCTGAATCCAAAATTGGATTGCAAAGGGTTAAAACTTTTTTATTATTCTGTCTTATTTTTTGCTTGACAAGTTGTATTTTTCAATGATACCATTTAAAGTTACTCGTATTGAAAAAAAAAACTTAAACAATTCTAAGTGGGGTGAAATGGAATAAAAGAGTAATTGCAACGTCTTATATCATACATGGTGCAGTAAAAATGACAGTATGATTACAACTATTCCAATTTTTTATAATTTTTCTTCATTGTACTACTCTAATAAATACAATGGTTTCTGCCGCTATCTTCTGACCCCATAATTGTTTTTGGCAGTGAAGCTGTGTGAGAGCTTGATCTATATAAGGCTAGCTGTAGTTTCTATTATTACCCTTTTGCTGTATATACAAGTTTCTGATCACTTTTTCCAAATTTTTTTTTTGGGAAATGAGTTGACAAAAAAAAATGCACTATTCTCGTGTTGTGTATTTTTTCTGATGGCATTCACTCTGCGGGATAAATTATGTATTGTTTTAAAAGATTAGACTTTAATAGATAAGGTGAAACCAATTATTTTGTTTTTGTTTTGATATTTTTTGTTAAAAATTTAGAGAATTTTTTTTTTTAACTTATAAGATTCTATTCTAATTTTTTTGCAATAATTTAAAAAATTTAAGAGAACTTAAGGTTTGTTTGTTTTTTTGTCTCCAGAGTGGACATGAAATTATTGTTTGATCACTTATACAGTATGCTACAATATTTTGGTATTGCAGTTTTTTTCTGTTTTCACAGGCATGGCTTAATAGGCAAACATCCAAGGCAGGCCTGGGGGTCTTAACACCACAAACTGGCATGACAAACAAATGTCACTGCACAGTCTTGTCATGTAGAGTTGCATTTGGGAGACAGTGGGAGCCCCCCGCCTCTGTGTGGCCATTTAAATGGGGGTTACATCACACTGTTATAAATAAACTATAAACTGTTGTATGTTATTCTCTTTGTCATCTTTTTCAGCTTTTGCTGAATATTCATAGAAAACGATGTGCATTCAATATTGACAGTAATATCTAAATGCCTAATGGCCTGGATCGGAGTTATCTCTGATCCCTGCTGGGGTTGGATGTCCACTATTAAAGAAAGCAGACGTCTGCAGTTTATGGTGTGGGCTTCCATGACTACTCCGTACAAACTCCACGCACATCTGACATACATGTACATAGGATTGCCGTTAGGGGTTAAAACTAGGGGGTTAACCCCTTAACGACTGCCCCATCGGGAAACTACGTCCTCAGAAAGTGGGCTTTAATCCTAGAGGACGTAGTTTTATGCATCCTCTTTGGATTAATGCCCACTTGCCTGAGGACGTGACAGCTCCATGCTGTCGGTGCCCGCAGGTAGCCGACAGCATGGAGCTGTCATCCCAGGATGCGGGCAGTCCCCCCCGGCATTGCGATCGGCGCTAGCCAACGGCTAGCGCCGATCGCAAAAAAGTAAAGAAAACTGTCAAAAAAGTTAGTTCTTCAGCTGCCCTGCTGGATCGGCTCCACCAGGGCAGCTGAAATTACTTACCCGGCTTGTCGGCGGTGTCCCACGGAGATCTCGTCCTCCCGGACGATGACGTCACGCGCATGCGCAGAAGCCCGGGAGCCCCCGGCAAATTTAAAATCTCCTGGCTCCCGGCTCCTGAAGGTAGCCGGGAGCCAGGAGGTGTTACCGGGGACCGCTGTGAGCGGTCCCCGGGCCCGCGATCGCGAAAAAGTTGAAAAAGTAAAAAAAAAGTAAGGTTTCACCTCCCCTCATGGATCGGATCCATGAGGGGAGGTGAAAATACTCACCCCCGGTCCTCTGCGATGTCCCGATGTCCCGGGACCCAAAATCCCCGTCTGCGCATGCGCGCCCGATGATTGACATCGGGCGCGTGCACAGAGGGGCTCGAGCCCTGGGAAATTCAAAATCCCTCTGCTCTTGGCTGCCATGTGTAGCCAAGAGCAGAGGGATGTCACTGGGGACATGATCACTGTCATCCAATGGATGACAGTGATCATGTAAAGTAAAAAAAAAAGTGCAAAAAGTTAAAAAATAAAAATAAAAAAGGGGTAAAAAGTAAAAAAAAAAAAGTGCAAAAAGTTTAAAAAAGGTTAAAAAACTTGCGTTTCATCTCCCCCCACGGATCATATCCGTGAGGGAGGATGAAATGACGTACCTAAGGCCCGCGGATTTATCCGCGGACCTTACCCCAGCTTCTGCGCCCGTCGCCAATATGGCAGGTGCATGCGCAAAAGCCGTGGTAATTTAAAATCTCCCTGCTCCTGGCTACAAAACTTAGCCGAGAGCCTGGAGATTTCACGGGGGGCCGCGGTGAGTGGTTCCTGATGACGTATTCGCCGTTATCCAATGGATAATGGCGATCACGTAAAAGTAAAAAAAAGGTGAAGGTTCATCTCCCCTCACTGATGCGATCGGTGAGAGGAGATGAAACTTTTTGCCGGAGGCTTCCGTATTTGCACCCCGACACAATCTTCTTCCGTGAACGTTCCCGAATTCTGCGCATGCGACCGCCGGCAAAACACCGGACACATGCGCAGGAGTCGGGGAGCCCAGGAAATTTTAAATCTCCTTGCTCCCAGCGACCAACGGTCGCCGAGAGCCTGGAGCAGTGACGGGTGGCCTCGTTGGGCGGTCCCCGGTCACGTGAAAAAAAGGTAGCGATCTAACATAGGTCGGTCTCACATGACCGGATAGGAATTACGGATTCCGCATGCTTCTGATCCGCGGTAATACGCAGATCAATCGCATTGGATTACCCAATTCCGCTCACATTAGTGGGTCGGAATTGCGTAATCCACTCGCAGAAAAGAGAACGCAGCAGGTTCTATTTTACCGCGGATATCCGCAACATAGAGCCCATTGTGCTCCGTGGTCGTGGATATACCCGCAGCCCATACGTAACTACCTTGTATACGGGCTGCGGGTACCCGCGTGATCGCTAAGCGACGGTGCGGAAAATACAAACAAAAAAATATATATATGCTGCGTATGACCGCCTGTGTGAGTAGGCAGTTATGCGCAGTACATTACGCAGCCGTACGCAGGGTCACAGCCGGGCTCACAGCTGGGATCCTCTGCGGGTCTCCGCAAGCAGATTCCACCTACAGCCATGTGAGCCCGGTGTTATTCAGACCGCTACCTGTAATACGCAATTTACAAGAAGCCCCGGGAACGTTCGCCTTCCTGCAGTTCCAGGAGCAGCTTGTTGAGCGCCTTCTGTGTGAGACCGCCGCATCTCATTAAGCTTACGGAGACTCACAGAGCGCCACTTTGTACACCCCATACCCGCTACTGAGGTCAAGAAATACCCCCAAAAAGCATGAGAGGAGGGGGGATACACGGTTTTATAGCCCCATGTACCCATCCCAACCAGCCTCCGTAATTACCCCTGTCTTTGGAAATATTACACAGTTCACATTATTACTTTTATCTAAGATTTGGGGAACGCCGAAAAGGGCGGAGCGGTAGGGGTGGGTGTGTGTGTGTGTGTGGGGGGGGATATTTTTTTAAGGTGTCAATTTTTATTCCGTACAAGTGGGCAATGGCGCCTGGAATGTATTCAGTTGTGCCCTGCAATCCAACGGGTGTTCCCTCCATTATAGGCCTTGCCATGTTTCCTGTAAGTAGATTAGGGCCACAATGGGTATGTTTTTGAACACGGGACAAACGGGGGGATCCATTTTGGGGTGAACGTCTTCATTCCTATGTACACTGTACAAAAAAAACTTTTTAAATTGACAAAATTGCCAAAAAAATGAAAATCGTAATTTTTTCCTTCTGCTTTGCTTAGATTTATTCAAATACTGTGGGGTCAAAATACGCAATACAACCCTAGATGAATTCATTAAGGGGTCTAGTTTTTAAAATGGGGTCATTTGTGGGGGGGTTTTATCGTTTTGGACTCTCGATGGCTCTATAAGTGGGCAATGGGGCCTGGAATTTATTTCGTTGTACCCTGAAATCCAACGGGTGCTCCTTCCATTATAGGCCTAGCCATGTGTCCTTTAAGTAGATTAGGGCCACAAGGGGTATGGTTCTGAACACGGGACAAACAGGGGTATCCATTTTGGGGTGAAAGTCTTCATTCCTATGTGTGCTGTACAAAAAAAACTGTTTTTAAATTGATACAACTGCCGAAATAATGAAAATTGTAATTTTTCTCCTACTGCTTTGCTTAGATTTATTCAAAAATTATAGTGTAAAAATACACAGTACACCCCTAGATAAATTCGTTAGGGAGTCTAGTTTTCAAAATGGGGTCATTTGTGGGGGCTCTCTGTCGTTTTGGCCGCTCAAGGGCTCTACAAGTAGGCAATGGGGCCTAAATCCCCTTCATGCTAAATTTCTGTTCTGAAAGCCACCGACTACTCCTTTCATTTTGGGCCCCGTTGTGCATCCAGACAAAAGATTAGGGCCACAATAGGTATGTTTCTGAACACGGGACAAACAGGGGTATCTATTTTGGGGTGCAAGTCTTCATTCATGTGTGTGCTGTACAAAAAAAGCTGTTTTTAAAATGACAGAATTGCCAAAAAAACGAAAATCACAATTTGTTCCTTTTGCTTTGCTTCAATTCTTTCAAAAACTGTGGGGTCAAAATGGGCAGTACACCCCTAGATAAATTCGGTAAGGGGTCTAGTTTTCAAAATGGGGTCATTTGTGGGGGTTCTCTTTGGTTTTGGCCACTCAAGAGCTCTACAAATGTGCTATGGGGCCTAAAACGCCTTCAAGCAAAATTTATGTTCTGAAAGACACCGACTACTCATTTCATTTTGGGTCCCGTTGTGCATACAAACATAAGATTAGGGCCACAATGGGTAGGTTTCTGAACACGGGAGAAACGGGGGTATCCATTTTGGGGGGCAAGGCTTCATTCATGTGTGTTCTGTACAAAAAAAGCTGTTTTTAAAATGACAGAATTGACAAACAAACAAAAATCACAATTTTTTCCTTTTGCTTTGCTTGAATTCATTCAAAAACTGTGGGGTCAAAATGGGCAGTACACCCCTAGATAAATTCGGTAAGGGGTCTAGTTTTCAAAATGGGGTTACTTGTGCGGGTTCTCTTTGATTTGGGCCGCTCAAGAGCTCTACAAATGTGCTATGGGGCCTAAAACGCCTTCAAGGAAAATTTATGTTCTGAAAACCACCGACTACTCCTTTCGTTTTGGTCCCCGTTGTGCATCCAGACATAAGATTAGGGCCACAATGGGTATGTCTCTGAACACGGGAGAAACAGGGGTATCCATTTTGGGGTGCAAGGCTCCATTCATGTGTGTGCTGTACAAAAAAAGCTGTTTCTAAAATGACAGAATTGACAAAAAAACGAAAATCACACTTTTTATTCCTTTTGCTTGGCTTGAATTCATTCAAAAACTGTGGGGTCAAAATGGGCAGTACACCCCTAGATAAATTCGTTAAGGGGTCTAGTTTTCAAAATGGGGTCACTTGTGGGGGCTCTCTTTGGTTTTGGCCGCTCAAGAGCTCTACAAATGTGCTATGGGGCCTAAAACGCCTTCAAGCAAAATTTATGTTCTGAAAGACACCGACTACTCCTTTCATTTTGGGTCCCATTGTGCATCCAGACATAAGATTAGGGCCACAATGGGTATGTTTCTGAACACGGGAGAAACGGGGGTATCCATTTTGGTGTGTAAATCCTCATTTTCATGGGCTCTATAGGAAAAAAATATGTCTTTAAAATGACATATTTGCAAAAATATGAAATTTTATTTTTTCTCCTCTAAATTGAATTAATTCCAGAAAAAAACTGGTGGGGTCAAAATACTCATGACACCCCTTAGTGACTACATTAAGGGGTGTAGTTTTTAAAATGGGGTCATTTGAGGGGGTATCTATTATTCTGACACTTATGAGCCTTTGCAAACTTGGTTTGGTGCAGGAAAGCAAAGTGTTCCTCAAAATGCTGAAAAGTAATGTTAAATTTGTATGTCCTCTAAATGGTTAAAAAAATACAAAAGTTTTTCAAGTGTGCATTCAGAATAAAGTAAACAGATGGAAATATGTATCTTATCAAAAATTTGTACAGTATGTTTGGACATATTTGAGCTATTATGGTTGAAAATGTGAAAAAATGACAATTTTTTCAAAATTTTTCCAATATTGGTACTTTTAATAAATATACACAAATTATATCGGTCTCTTTTTACAACCTAAATGAAGTACAACATGTGGCGAAAAAACAATGTCAGAATCACTTGGATATGTAAAGCCTTTATGGAGTTATGCTACGTTGAACGACGCATGTCAGATTTCCAAAATTTGGCTCCGTCACTAAGGCGCAAACAGGCTTCGTCACTAAGGGGTTAATCCTGTAAATGTAGTCACTTACAGTACAGTCTGGATATTTCAGGGCACCCTTTGTGTTGCTCAAAGTTGTGGTGTGAGAATATGGCTTATTCTGTGTCAAAAAGGTATTTACATACGGCAGACAGGAAGTGATTGACCAAAAATCAGACTTTTTGTAGTACATTTATTGTATTTGCATAAGTAAACTAAATGGATAATATTTTTGTGCTTCAAAATGTAATATTGTTTTTTTCTGTAGTAGTTTACATAAATCTAAATCCTAAATGTCTTGCACAGGACTGCCTGGACATAGCTGACCTTGACAGTGAATCATCTCTGGATGCCCCTTTCACTTCCAGTGCATATTCCTCCCATGATTTAAGAACAAGCCCAGCTCTCAGGAGACCTACAAGGGAACGGTCTGTATTTACATGACATACAGTGGTGAAGTCAAACCCTGAGGTCACTCATCTGAAATGATCTAAGAGCTGCTTGTTTTCTTTCATACTATTTGCTACTAGTCAAGCATATATGACGGCGGCGCTGTGCGTCACGTGCAAGTGTTCAATATAGATCCTTATTTTTGCATGTTTTGTATTTTAGGCTGAGACCTGAGAATAACACCTGGGAAGTGATACACAATCGAGTGCGTAATCTTTTATCCACCTATAGTGCCAAACAAATACTATCCTTAGTAAGTATAACTCTGTCTATCGATGATGTTGCTGATATGCTACCATTATAGACATAAGCAATGGGAAGATGGAACAATACCTCTGCAGCGCCACCTATTGGAAGGCAGCATTCCTGCAAGTCAATGTCAGACTTCTTAAACAAGCCTTAGCCAGAATAACCATACACAGACAGCTGTTTCGGGGTGATTACCCCTTCATCAGTGTGCAGCAGGTTTTTGGCTTGGATAGTGAGAGGCCTATAGACATGAGTCAGGAAGGGTATCGTTTCTCCTTAAGGAGACACCTAGAAGGTAAGTGAGGAGACTTATAAGGCCATCCATGCTCCTCTGGGAAATATGCAAATGACAAGATGGAATAATATTTCTGCAGCGCCACCTATTGGAAGGCGGCATTCCTGCAAATCAATGTCAGATTTCTTAGACAAGTAACCGTACTTTCTAGCCTATTAAGGAAAAATAGACAAAGTGAAAATTTTAATTTTAACATATCCACCCCTGACCGTGACATCCTTTTACCCTTTCCTTCATTTTTCTAAAAAAAGAGCAGCCTTTTGGCCTCTGTCTGGCTGTGCTTTATGTCTGAATACCCTGTTTAAAGCACTTTTAAATGCAGCGGATCCTGCAATTCTTTACAGTAGGACCCTATGGGTGAGGCATGCCTGTATGGTGGCTTATATTGAAGCTTCAGGAATACCTCTTTAAATGTAGGTTTAGTTATTCATTGCATTTTCTAACAGTTTCATCATGTACATTATGATATGACGTATTGAGAATGTAATCATTAGATGTACTTTTCAGTTAACTTGTTAATATTGGAAGCTTTATTACTCAGGAATACCTCCTACATACAGTGTGTTGGGTCTGATATCACTTATACATCTGTAACAAATACATACAGTGTATATGAGGTGGTAATAGAGAGTCCTAAGCTACCAAATGTCTTCTCTTTTACCATAATCAATTTTACATGTGCTTTTAGGATATATCCAAGAGTGAAGTGGATCGTATTCTTGAGAGATCATCAAGGAGATCACTGAACAGCAGTTTGAAAGAGAAACTGGAAGACTAGCATAAAACTTGGATGTGATTTGATGAAAACTAGAAGATTCAATTACACATCGTGTTTATTTATGTAAAGTCTATGAACAATCAATCAAAATGTCACTGGGAACTAACTCTACCACAACTGTGGCTTCTACTAAATAGCTGCATTACCATTAAAGGGGTTGTCCCGCACCGAAACGTTTTGTTTTTTTTTCAACCCCCCCCCCCCCCGTTCGGCGCGAGACAACCCCGATGCAGGGGTTAAAAAAGAACACCGGACAGCGCTTACCTGAATCCCCGCGCTCTGGTGACTTCTTACTTACCCGGTGAAGATGGCCGCCGGCATCTTCTCCCTCCGTGGACCGCAGGGCTTCTGTGCGGTCCATTGCCGATTCCAGCCTCCTGATTGGCTGGAATCGGCACGTGATGGGGCGGAGCTACACGGAGCTACACGGAGCCCCATTGAGAAGATAAGAAGACCCGGACTGCGCAAGCGCGTCTAATTTGGCCATTAGACGGCGAAAATTAGACGGCAACCATGGAGACGAGGACGCCAGCAACGGAGCAGGTAAGTGAATAACTTTTGATAACTTCTGTATGGCTCATAATTAATGCACAATGTACATTACAAAGTGCATTAATATGGCCATACAGAAGTGTATAGACCCACTTGCTGCCGCGGGACAACCCCTTTAAGGCCAGTTGCACATCATGTTTTTTGCTTCCTATTGCAAATGGGAAGATGGAACAATGCCTCTACAGCGCCACCTGTTAGGAGGCAACCTTCCTGCAAGTCAATTTCGGACCTTTTTACAAGCCTTGTAACAGACTGGGAATATGAGCCAAAGCCACAATACACTCTGAAAAGGAAAAGATAGCTATGCACAGACAGACTGTTTGGGTTTTTTTGGCCTTTAACAGTGTGCAGTAGGTTGCCAGCTTGGTTGCGTTAGAGGCCTATAGATGTAAGTTAGAAACGGTATGGTTTCTCCTTAGGGAGAGCACCTAGAGGGTGTGAGGAGACTTATAAGGCCATGCATGCTCCTCTGAGAAATGTAGGCTATTGGAAAGGTTTAACAATACCTCTACACAAGGACCTGTTAGAAAGCAGCATTCCTGTAAGCCAATGTCAGACCTTTTCACAAAGACTGAGAATATACGACAAATCCAGAGACCTCTCCAGAATAGGTAGCACTATTGAGACATTTTTCCATCTTCTCATTTGCATAAATTTCCCAGAGGAGCATGTATGGCCTTGCAAGACTCTTCACACCTTCTAGGTGCTCTCCCTAAGGAGAAACCATACTTTTGCTTCCTATTGAAATGTATTGTTTCTTTTAAACTTCTTAATCCCTTCATGACTGCATAAAGTAAATATACAGTCACAAAGAGATATTATTTAGTACTCACGTCTTGCAAGTCCATACACAAACAATTCACTGAAAAGGGACCAAATCCATATAGAAATCACTGAAAATGGCCACACTTACTGATACAAAGATATCAGTCCTACACCACCCATATTGACAGTTTTTTTGAAAATGGACAAAAAAAGCAAGTTTGTGATGAATATGGATTTATTTAGGCAAAAAAATAAATTCTGTGATCACTGCTATGTGCTAGGGGGGGGGGGGGGGTACTTTGAGAGCAAAGTTTAAGGAAATCAAGGCTCAATTCATTTTTAAACAATGTGTGTGAACACAAGGCACAGTGTGATTGTTCTCGATAAGAGAAACCAAGTGATCTTGTAGATATGATACCTTTTAATGGCTAACAAAAATACATGATGTTACAGCAAGCTTTCTGGTGGTTCTCTTATCGACCCTTCATGAGGCTAATCAAGATAAGAGGGTGAGTGCTATGCCCCTTCATTCCCATAGGCTTTCCTTGGAGAGATCATTGAGCAATGTATAGATCTATAGACTGTCTATGAACTAATACACCAGTCTGTCTCCGAGGAAAGATGATGAGAAGTAAGGGAGTACAGAGCTCAGCTTAGCACTTCTGCGCCCTCATTTCTGCAATCGGTGTGGTCTTAGCACCTGGACCCCCACTGATCAAAATTTCTAAAAAATGTTATACTTAAGATATACAACAGCAGAGCTATCCTGATTCATCACTGACTTGTAAAAAGATAAATCTGTAGGGTCCATCTTGATCTTGTCCTCCAACAGGATGGAATCAAAGATGCCTGCGCCATTCCTGTGTCTAGATGGATCCTGCTTTAATAGTAAATTGGATCAAAAAGTACCTTTTAGCAGTAGACAAAGAGTTAAAGTTACCAGTACATTTTTATTTATTTTTTGCTCAGGACTAAAGTGATCACCCGGGGAGCTTTAACTGTGTGTACTGAATATATGCAACCCACAGAGTACATTACAGCGTGTTCCTACATTACATAATACCAATATTTATTCTCTACTTGTCACTTTTGTATTTTTTAAATCAACTTTAATATATTTTATACATCACAAACCAAGAATGCTGAATGACAATAAAAATAACTAAAATACTTGTGGCATGCTGTGTTTATAAACTTGTTTTGCAGGCGGAAAGTGAAGTTCTACATTAGAGCCACTTTTAAATGGTCACTGTTGTAGAGATGAATATAAGAAACTTTGTTATATCTTACCAGAAAAAGTGCTTCTTTCTCCACTTCTGAGGCTCCTTTCCTCCTACTAACACTTAAAGGAGATGTCCCGCGCCGAAACGGGTTTTTTTTTTTTTTTAAACCCCCCCCCGTTCGGCGCGAGACAACCCCGATGCAGGGGTTAAAAAAACCACCCGCACAGCGCTTACCTGAATCCCGGCGGTCCGGCGTCTTCATACTCACCTGCTGAAGATGGCCGCCGGGATCCTCAGTCTTCGTGGACCGCAGCTCTTCTGTGCGGTCCACTGCCGATTCCAGCCTCCTGATTGGCTGGAATCGGCACGTGACGGGGCGGAGCTACACGGAGCCGCTCTCTGGCACGAGCGGCTCCATAGAAGACTGCTGAAGACCCGGACTGCGCAAGCGCGGCTAATTTGGCCATCGGAGGCCAAAAATTAGTCGGCACCATGGAGACGAGGACGCTAGCAACGGAGCAGGTAAGTAAAAAACTTTTTATAACTTCTGTATGGCTCATAATTAATGCACAATGTACATTACAAAGTGCATTAATATGGCCATACAGAAGTGTATAGACCCACTTGCTGCCTCGGGACAACCCCTTTAAGGGCCATTTACACGGGAGGATATCGCTCATAATTCGTTCAAACTTCTCGTTAACACAACAATGCAAACAGGAGCACAAAGAGAAAGCTGGACCTTGTCACAATGTCCTACTAGTAAATTGGTGTCTCTACTAACTTGGCCATGCGGCGTATAACTAGGTCTATAAATGCCACAGAAGACGGTTTGGATGTCATTCATGGGCATAAGTAAGGCCATGCAGCCATAGCAGCTACTCTGGGATGTCTCAGGGGGGACCCAAGCTGCTGTTTAGCCCAGCGACCCTGAGCCTGTGATTACCATAACTAGAGATGAGCGAGCACCAAAATGCTTGGGTGCTCGTTACTCGAGACGAATTTTTCGCGATGCTCGAGGGTTCGTTTCGAGTAACGAACCCCATTGAAGTCAATGGGTGACCCGAGCATTTTTGTATTTCGCCGATGCTCGCTAAGGTTTTCATTTGTGAAAATCTGGGCAATTCAAGAAAGTGATGGGAACGACACAGAAACGGATAGGGCAGGCGAGGGGCTACATCTCAAGTTCACAGGTCCCACTATTAAGCCACAATAGCAGCAAGAGTGGGCCCCCCCCCCAACAACTTTAACATCTGAAAAGCCCTCATTAGCAATGCATACCTTAGCTAAGCACCACACTACCTCCAACAAAGCACAATCACTGCCTGCATGACACTCCGCTGCCACTTCTCCTGGGTTACATGCTACCAAATCCCACCCCCCCCCCACGACCCAGTGTCCACAGCGCACACCAAACTGTCCCTGCCCAGCCTTCAGCTGCCCTCATGCCACGCCACCCTCATGTCTATTTATAAGTGCGTCTGCCACAGGAAAAGCAGGCACACACTGCAGAGGGTTGGCACGGCTAGGCAGCGACCCTCTTTAAAAGGGGCGGGGCGATAGCCCACAATGCTGTACAGAAGCAATGAGAAATCCAATCCTGTGCCACCTCCATCTGGAGCTGCACACGTGGGCATAGCAATGGGGAACCTATGTGCCACACACTATTCATTCTGTCAAGGTGTCTGCATGCCCCAGTCAGACCGCGTTTTTTTATATATAGTCACAGGCAGGTACTACTCCGCAATGGGAATTCCGTGTGCACCCACAGCATGGGTGGCTCCCTGGAACCCACCGGCGGTACATAAAAATATCCCATTGCATTGCCCAACACAGCTGAGGTAGTAATGTCATGTTTAATGCAGGTGGGCTTCGGCCCACACTGCATGCCCCAGTCAGACCGGGGTTCTTTAGAAGTGGAAACAGATGCATTTACAACTCCCTGTGGACCCACAGCATGGGTGGGTGCCAGGAAGCCACCGGCGGTACATAAAAATATCCCATTGCATTGCCCAACACAGCTGAGGTAGTAATGTCATGCTTAATGCAGGTGGGCTTCGGCCCACACTGCATGCCCCAGTCAGACTGGGGTTCTTTTGAAGTGGAAACAGTTGCATTTACAACTCCCTGTGGACCCACAGCATGGGTGGCTCCCTGGAACCCACCGGCGGTACATAAATATATCCCATTGCATTGCCCAACATAGCTGAGGTAGTAATGTCATGTTTAATGCAGGTGGGCTTCGGCCCACACTGCATGCCCCAGTCAGACTGGGGTTCTTTTGAAGTGGACACATGTTGTTACAACTCCCTGTGGACCCACAGCATGGGTGGCTCCCTGGAACCCACCGGCAGTACATAAATATATCCCATTGCAGTGCCCAACACAGCTGAGGTAGTAATGTCGTGCTTAATGCAGGTGGGCTTCGGCCCACACTGCATGCCCCAGTCAGACTGGGGTTCTTTTGAAGTGGAAACAGTTGCATTTACAACTCCCTGTGGACCCACAGCATGGGTGGGTGCCAGGAAGCCACCGGCGGTACATAACAATATCCCATTGCATTGCCCAACACAGCGGATGTAACGTCAGCTGTAATGCAGGTGGGCTAAAAATTCCTTTGATTACACTGTAGGCGAGGGCCCACAAAAATTGCTGTATCAACAGTACTAATGTACATCAGAAAAATTGGCCATCGCCAACCAAGAGGGCAGGTGAAACCCATTAATCGCTTTGGTTAATGTGGCTTAATTGGTAAGTAGGCCAGGAGGCAGCCCAGTTAAAATAAAAATTGGTGGAGGTGAAAGTTTCAATGCTTTAATGAGCATTGAAACGTATAAAAATTGTTTAGAAAAATTATATGACTGAGCCTTGTGGGCCTCAGAAAAATTGCCCGTTCGGCGTGATTATGTGAGGTTTCAGGAGGAGGAGCAGGAGGAGGAGGAATATTATACACAGATTGATGAAGCGAAAAGGTCCCCGTTTTTGATGGGGATACAGAACGATGCTTCCATCCGCGGGTGCAGCCTACGTATTGCTTAGGTATCGCTGCTGTCCGCTGGTGGAGAAGAGAAGTCTGGGGAAATCCAGGCTTTGTTCATCTTGATGAGTGTTAGCCTGTCAGCACTGTCGGTTGACAGGCGGGTACGCTTATCTGTGATGATTCCCCCAGCCGCACTAAACACCCTCTCTGACAAGACGCTAGCCGCAGGACAAGCAAGCACCTCCAGGGCATACAGCGCGAGTTCAGGCCACGTGTCCAGCTTCGACACCCAGTAGTTGTATGGGGCAGAGGCGTCACGGAGGACGGTCGTGCGATCGGCTACGTACTCCCTCACCATCCTTTTACAGTGCTCCCGCCGACTCAGCCGTGACTGGGGAGCGGTGACACAGTCTTGCTGGGGAGCCATAAAGCTGTCAAGGACCTTAAAGAGTGTTGGCCTGCCTGTGCTGTACATGCTGCCTGATCTCCGCGCCTCCCCTGCTACCTGGCCCTCGGAACTGCGCCTTCAGCCACTAGCGCTGTCGTATGGGAATTTTACCATCAGTTTGTCCGCCAGGGTCCTGTGGTATAGCAACACTCTCGAACCCCTTTCCTCTTCGGGTATGAGAGTGGAAAGGTTCTCTTTATACCGTGGGTCGAGCAGTGTGTACACCCAGTAATCCGTAGTGGCCAGAATGCGTGTAACGCGAGGGTCACGAGAAAGGCATCCTAACATGAAGTCAGCCATGTGTGCCAGGGTACCTGTACGCAACACATGGCTGTCCTCACTAGGAAGATCACTTTCAGGATCCTCCTCCTCCTCCTCCTCAGGCCATACACGCTGAAAGGATGACAGGCCAGCAGCATGTGTACCCTCACCAGTGGGCCAAGCTGTGTCTTCCCCCTCCTCCTCATCTTCCTCCTCCTCCTCCTCACCGCGCTGAGATATAGACAGGAGGGTGCTCTGACTATCCAGCGACATACTGTCTTCCCCCGGCTCTTTTTCCGAGTGCAAAGCGTCTGCCTTTATGCTTTGCAGGGAACTTCTCTAGAGGCATAGCAGAGTAATGGTGACGCTAATGATTGCAGCATCGCCGCTCACCACCTGGGTAGACTCCTCAAAGTTTCGAAGGACCTGGCAGATGTCTGCCAACCAGGCCCACTCTTCTGAAAATAATTGAGGAGGCTGACTCCCACTGCGCCGCCCATGTTGGAGTTGGTATTCCACTATAGCTCTACGCTGCTCATAGAGCCTGGCCAACATGTGGAGCGTAGAGTTCCACCGTGTGGGCACGTCGCACAGCAGTCGGTGCACTGGCAGATTAAACCGATGTTGCAGGGTGCGCAGGGTGGCAGCGTCCGTGTGGGACTTGCGGAAATGTGCGCAGAGCCGGCGCACCTTTCCGAGCAGGTCTGACAAGCGTGGGTAGCTTTTCAGAAAGCGCTGAACCACCAAATTAAAGACGTGGGCCAGGCATGGCACGTGCGTGAGGCTGCCGAGCTGCAGAGCCGCCACCAGGTTACGGCCGTTGTCACACACGACCATGCCCGGTTGGAGGCTCAGCGGCGCAAGCCAGCGGTTGGTCTGCTGTGTCAGACCCTGCAGCAGTTCGTGGGCCGTGTGCCTCCTATCTCCTAAGCTGAGTAGTTTCAGCACGGCCTGCTGACGCTTGCCCACCGCTGTGCTGCCACGACGCGCGACACCGACTGCTGCCGACGTGCTGCTGCTGCTGCTGACACATCTTGATTGCGAGACAGAGGTTGCGTTGGAGGAGGAGGAGGAGGAGTGTGGTTTAGTGGAGGAAGCATACACCGCCGCAGATACCACCACCGAGCTGTGGCCCGCAATTCTGGGGGTGGGTAGGACGTGAGCGGTCCCAGGCTCTGACTCTGTCCCAGCCTACACTAAATTCACCCAATGTGCCGTCAGGGAGATATAGTGGCCCTGCCCGCCTGTGCTTGTCCACGTGTCCGTTGTTAAGTGGACCTTGGCAGTAACCGCGTTGGTGAGGGCGCGTACAATGTTGCGGGAGACGTGGTCGTGCAGGGCTGGGACGGCACATCGGGAAAAGTAGTGGCGACTGGGAACTGAGTAGCGCGGGGCCGCCGCCGCCATCATACTTTTGAAGGACTCCGTTTCCACAACCCTATACGGCAGCATCTCCAGGCTGATAAATTTGGCTACGTGCACGTTTAACGCTTGAGCGTGCAGGTGCGTGGCGGCGTACTTGCGCTTGCGCTCAAACACTTGCGCTAGCGACGGCTGGACGCTGCGCTGACGGGGCAGAGCACAGCGGAGGTGAGGGTGTGGATGCAGGCCAGGAGACGGTAGTGCCTGTGTCCTGAGAGGGGGGTTGGATCTCAGTGGCAGGTTGGGGCACAGGGGGAGAGGCAGCGGTGCAAACCGGAGGCGGTGAACGGCCTTCTTCCCACCTTGTGGGGTGCTTGGCCATCATATGCCTGCGCATGCTGGTGGTGGTGGCTCCCCGGCTGATCTTGGCGCGACAAAGGTTGCACACCACTGTTCGTCGGTCGTCTGCACTCTCAGTGAAAAACTGCAAGACCTTTGAGCACCTCGGCCTTTGCAGGGTGGCATGGCGCGAGGGGGCGCTTTGGGAAACAGTTGGTGGATTATTCGGTCTGGCCCTGCCTCTACCCTTGGCCACCGCACTGCCTCTTGCAACCTGCCCTGCTGCTGCCCTTGCCTCCCCCTCTGAAGACCTGTCCTCAGTAGGCGTAGCAAACCAGGTGGGGACAGTCACCTCATCGCCCTCCTGCTGCTCTTCCTCAGAATCCTCGGTGCGCTCCTCCCTTGGACTTAATGCCCTTACTACTACCTCACTGATAGACAACTGTGTCTCATCGTCATCAGCCTCCTCACCCACTGAAAGGTCTTGAGACAGTTGCCGGAAGTCCCCATCCTCATCCCCCGGACCCCGGGAACTTTCCAATGGTTGGGCATCAGTGACGATAAACTCCTCTGGTGGGAGAGGAACCACTGCTGCCCAATCTGAGCAGGGGCCCGAGAACAGTTCCTGGGAGTCTGCCCGCTCCTCAGAATGTCTCATTTTCATGGAGTGAGGTGGCTGGGAGGAAGGAGGAGCAGCAGCCAGAGGATTCTGAGTTGCAGCAGTGGACGGCGCAGAACTTTGGGTGGACGATAGGTTGCTGGAAGCACTTTCTGCCATCCATGACAGGACCTGCTCACACTGCTCATTTTCTAATAAAGGTCTACCGCGTGGACCCATTAAATGTGCTATGAATGTGGGGACGCCAGAAACGTGCCTCTCTCCTAATCCCGCAGCAGTCGGCTGCGATACACCTGCATCAGAAGCTCGGCCTGTGCCCACACCCGGACTAGGGCCTCCGCGTCCTCGGCCGCGCCCACGTCCTCTAGGCCTACCCCTACCCCTCAGCATGCTGTATTACCAGGAATGCAGAAACACAACACTGTAATTAAATGTGCCGCTTATTGGCCTGTGGTTTGAGGCTGAGTTTGCTTACGGAACGCCAGGAAATAATTTGGCGCAAGCCTGCTGTAACACTTAGCTGGCTGCGTATTTATTTGGAGAAATTTTACCCCCAGCAGACACGGACCCAGAACACTGAGCAGAGTGACAGGCAGGCCAAATAGATTTTTTCAAATCTTTTTTTGCAAAAGGACCACTGCGTATATTCAATCTATAAGATGTCTTCTGGCCCTGCCTACACAATTCTGTCCCTGATGTGTGTGACGGAACTGCAGTGTTGCACTGTTATTAAGTGCAACAGAGCGGTGATTTCAGAGCCAGGAAATAATTTGGCGCAAGCCTGCTGTAACACTTAGCTGGCTGTGTATTTATTTGGAGAAATTTTACCCCCAGCAGACACGGACCCAGAACACTGAGCAGAGTGACAGGCAGGCCAAATAGATTTTTTTCAAATATTTTTTTCTAAAGGACCACTGCGTATATTCAATCTATAATATATGTCTTCTGGCCCTGCCTACACAATTCTGTCCCTGATGTGTGTGTCACGGAACTGCAGTGTTGCACTGTTATTAACTGCAACAGACCGGTGATTTCAGAGCCAGGAAATAATTTGGCGCAAGCCTGCTGTAACACTTAGCTGGCTGCGTATTTATTTGGAGAAATTTTACCCCCAGCAGACACGGACCCAGAACACTGAGCACAGTGACAGGCAGGCCAAATAGATTTTTTTCAAATCTTTTTTTGCAAAAGGACCACTGCGTATATTCAATCTATAATATATGTCTTCTGGCCCTGCCTACACAATTCTGTCCCTGTAGTATTACTGCAGGGCGCAATGCTCTGCACGGCCGATATACAAAAAAAAAAAAAAGTGCAACACTGCTAACAGCAGCCTCCACAGTACTGCACACGGTTAGATGTGGCCCTAAGAAGGATCGTTGGGGTTCTTGAAGCCTACACTAACTCCTAACACTCTCCCTACAGCAGCACCAGCAGCAGCACTTTCCCTCAGCTAAGTCACAACGCATCTGAGGCGAGCCGCGGGAGGGGCCGATTTTTATACTCGGGTGACACCTGATCTCGCCAGCCACTCACTGCAGGGGGGTGGTATAGGGCTTAAACGTCGCAGGGGGAAGTTGTAATGCCTTCCCTGTCTTTCAATTTGCCAGAAAAGCGTGCTAACGTCTCAGAGAGGAAAGTGAAAGTAACTCGAACATCGCGTGGTACTCGTTACGAGTAACGAGCATCTCGAACACACTAATACTCGAACGAGTATCAAGCTCGGACGAGTACGTTCGCTCATCTCTAACCATAACCATTGCAGGACATGAGAATGCAGTCAGATGCAAAAAACCATGGCGTAAGTACCTCTGTCATTAACCGCTCTGCATCACTCTTCCCTTTGCCTCCTGGCAGCTAATCACATTTCCACTGCGGTCAATCCCCCACCTCGGGAGAGCAAGAGTATTTTCTTTCACTGACAGCAAGCAGCAGGTTTTAACTTGAGCATTGTGAAAGTTCAACATAATTTTATTATAGAATGATGAAGCTTTCTTTTCATGAAACTGGAAAATCCTTTTATTGTCAGTCACCAGGCATCTGCAAGCAGTAATCGCACAGTCAGTAATTGTGTTCTGATAATTCTATTCCTGTATCCCCCTAGTTGTATGAGGAAGCGCTGCAAATAGAGTAGCTATCTTAATAAACTGTCAGAGCAGGGAGGTGCTGAACTCTGCAATTAGCCGTGCAGAGTAGAAACTCATACTATCATACCATACGATTGGTAATGCACTATATCTATATATCTATATCTAGCCATAGCATTAAATAACTGGCACATGGGCAGGAGATGCCAGTAGAGTAAGATATATTAGGCAGCAAGTAGGCAGTCAGTTCTTGAAGTTGATGTGCTGGAAGCAGGAGAAATGGCCAAGTGTAAGGAACTGAGTGACAAAGGTTAAAATGTGATGGCTAGACAACCTGCGGACAGCGAGTTATTGCTGGTTATACTAGAATGCTTGCACCACTGTTTATTCTTTTCTTATATCTGTTTCTGATACTAGGCATGCGGATGTATATTTGATCTCCACTATATATGCATATTTGTATATACAGCCCTAGTTTACCAATTGGGTCTGTAAGGCCTCCTTCACACAGATGCTTTTTCAGCATTTAGCGCAGCGCTAAACGCTGTCAGAGGCTCCTATTGTTTTCAATGGAGCCTCTCCAACAGCCGCGCGATTGCGTCACTTTTCAGTGCTGCAATCTTCAAGTCGAGTCTGTTCTATTTTAGGGCATTTAGCGCTCATAATTAGAGATGAGCGAACGTACTCGGTAAAGCACTACTCGTCCGAGTAATGTGCTTTATCCGAGTACCGCTGTACTCGTGCTGAAAGATTCGGGGAGCGCCGCTGCTGACAGGTGAGTTGCGGCGGGAAGCAGGGGAGAGCGGGCGGGAGAGAAGGAGAGAGAGATCTCCCCTCCGTTCCTGCCCGCTCTCCCCTGCAGCTCCCCGCTCCACGGCGCTCCCCGAATCTTTCAGGACGAGCGGGGAGGTACTCGGATAAAGCACATTACTCGGACGAGTAGTGCCTATCCGAGTACGTTCGCTCATCTCTAGTCATAATCAATGATGAGGAATGCTAGAAGCCAGCGTTGGCAAAAGCTATACTGAGGCCGAAAGCTAAAGTAAAACGCGGCAAAGCGCTGCGATTTAAATCGGGGCGCTTTGCCGCGTTCATGTGTGAGGGAGGACTCATGAAGCTTTCAGTCTAAGTCTTAAAAGGGCTAACTATTACTGTAAGACTTGTTCTACATTCATTGTTCCCTATAAGTTGGCACCAGACTGGGTCAAAGCATCTCCAAAATGGCAGATCTTGTGGGGTTCCTGGTATGCAGTGGTGAATACCTTCCAAAAGTGGTCCAAGGAAGGACAATCAGGGAACCAGTGACAACTTGATGGGTGCCCAAGAGAAAAGCAACTGTAGCACATATTGCTGAAAAAGCTAATGCTAACAATAACAGTAAGGCCCAATGTCCACGTGCGGATTTTAATTATGAAATCCGCGTGTGTCTCCCTCATTGGAGATCCACAGCTCCAGAAGCCCATTGGGATGCATTAGCACTCGCAGGGCAAATAAATGCATGTGGATGTGATTTCTTCCCGGCATGCAGGTTGCATGCGTGGGAAGAAATCGCAGCATGCTCTATTTTCCTGCGGTTCTCCCACATGGACGGTTCCCACGGCTTCTATTGAAGTCAATGGAAGCTGTCCAGACCCGTGGCACACCCGCAGCTGTTTTTGTGCTATGCCATGGATCCGCAGGAGAGCAGGAGATAAAAGAGAAAAAAGTGGGTGTAGTATGCCAGAACCTTATCCTGGTCCCCTCCATTAATGTCATACATGTTTGTCTTATGTTGATGCACTGGGCAAAGCTTGTCCTTTTTATATCCAGTATGTGTGTTCACAGCTGCGGCGCTTGAGAGGTTAACTTTCATAAAATCATTGGCTGCATGTAAATGTATCAATCTGTCATGTCGTATGAGAGAAGGTATAAATAGGAATGTTTGAGAGCGGGAAGAGAGATCCATCTTCACTGGGAGTTCCATCTTGTCTGGGACCAGAGAGTGCTAACACAGAGCTACATGAAAGCACCTTCAGCTTCCTTGTGGTGAAGATGGAGGAGGAGATACTCTGTAGCAACAGAATTCTGGATGTGAGTGAAGTGAGTCCCAAATCAGAGAGCGAGCCTTTGTAATTAATCACTTTCCCTGACAAGGCCAGTGCAGAGGTACAAGACAATTCTTCCACTGCTTAAAATTCCTATGTGGTCATCCAAAGCCAGGATCCCCACGTAGAAGTACGCTAGCAAGTTACACCCACGTGTCTCCAAGTGCGAGGAGCAAATACTGAAAGTCAATTAAATATTGCCAGAATGTCTGTGGAATGACCGCTACCCCCTTCCTCCTCCAGAATGCTCCCTGTCCAGGAGGGGTACCTGGCAGATAACGTTGACTGTAGGACCGGTTTTATCCTGTGTATCCTCCGACCTCTGACCTCTTTTTTTTAACCTGCACTGTGAAGATTGTACCTAGGCTGCCTTGAAAACATTGTTTATTGCACGTTTTATTCAAGTAAAGTTCATACCGGGCCCTAGCTGGGGACCCGAGGCACTAGAAATCTGTGTCTGTACTTATTCTCCACCGTGTAGCATACCGGTATGTAGGAGCGGTGGCATCCCCAGTGACAACTACTACCCCCATCATCCTGTTTATTGGGATTCCCTATCCTTAGGGTGTCAACGGTGGCCTGCAGTCCTGCTCTGGCCTTGGCTATGTGTCATCCCTCTGGGAAAGGAGCTTGTTAAGTGCCGCCATGACAAGCCAACACTTAACCCTCCCAGCTCCCCATGCTGCCAGCGTGCTAAGCACATCCCAGTAAGAAGTAAGAAGATCTGGCAGCGACGGAGGGGAGACATGCAGCTCCGCACAGGTGAGTATGCTGTCATTTTTGGCATCATGGCTGCGGGCACGGGTGGAAACCACTGTGGGATTAACATGCAGAATGTTCAGATCACCAAGTGAATTAGCCACATGAGCAATGCCGAGTAATAAAAAAGTCATTAAGTGAATAAATTGATCTTTAATACATAAAAATTCACAAAAAAATGTCTGCTATAAGCTAATAAGGCAGAAGTGCAGCGCAGACATCCGACCAGAGACACTAAACATAGTAAATGAGTCACTGGAGTATGTTCCCAGAAACAACATTTTGCATTACCAGAGTATAGAAATTCATGAGTTCAACACAAGGTCTTCTCTGAAAGGGAGAGGCAGATGCAGAGGGGAGAATACCTTAGTGCTGGGGCTCTTTCACACGGGCGTAGCAGTTTTTACGTGTTTTCACTGGCGCCGTAAAATCGCATGAAAGGACTTTTTTTCTGCCAGGGTAATTAGCATTTTCTCACCCATTCACATAAGTGTGGTTTTTAGTGAAAAAAAAATAAGTCGCACCCTGGAAAACCCTTGCTCGGCTTAGATCTTCGGAGTTGACCTCTAATGTCTACATAGAGGCACCTGTAAGCTTTTCGCTGCATTGGACGCTGCAAAAATGCCTCCCACTCCTTTTTTTCCCTCTGCTTCCGTAGAAGTCTGTGGGACCCGCCATTGTATATTGGCCAAAAGATAGTTCCAGGACAATCTGTTTGCCCAACGTATATGTGTCAGCGCCTATAGTTGCACATGTTCCATTTTTCACGGTTCTACGCTTTTACGCACCACATATTCCCCCATGTGAATGAATGCATTGGAAACCAATGCTTCCCATCGGTAGCATATATACAACCGGGTGTGAAAACATAGCATATATGCACCCGTGTGAAAGAGCCCTAAGACTGCTTTCACATGGGTGACAAAATTGCGCAAATTTTTCTCACGATGCGCCAATCTGAATGCCAGTGAAAAAAAATACAGTAAAAAGCACAGATTTGTATACAATAGCGCAACCTTCTCAGCGCAAAAAGTCACACTATTACGTGTATTTTTGATTTTATTACGGCATTTTGGGAGGCACAATGAACAAAAGCAGCATTTGCCTCTGTTTGTTAGGGGCCTTTATGTTTTTTTTGTGCAGGATAAATAGTGTGGTCAATTTATTATACAGGTCGTTACGGATACGATGATACCAAATATGTGGATTTAAATTTATTTTTTTTTATACAAAGCAGGGAAAGTGCGCAAAAACTTTTTTTTACATTATATTTTTTACATTCCTTTTACATCCCTTTAGGAAATTTGAACCAGAAAAGCTCTGATCGCTATGATAATGCATTGCAGAACATTACAATAGTGATCACAGGCCATGGCAGGCTTGGACACCAGTGCCTGGCATCCAGACACCATGGTAGCCCATTGGCCCTCCGTAATCATATAGCAGAGGGCCAATGACATCACAGAGGGAGCACATTCCTGCTGTAAAACTTTTACATGCCGTCATCTACATTGATCATGACATGTAAGGGGTTAACAGTAGGGATCAGTGTTGTCACCGATCCCCGCTGTTGCAGCACAAGACCGGCTATCAGTCAAAGCTGGTTCCCTCTGCAGGATGGCGCAGGCTCACTTCTGAGCCTGTGCCATTCTCAAGACATATGTTTACATCCTGTTGCATTAACTACCACCCTGCCAGTTACGTCCTGTGGTATTAAGGGGTTAAATATATAGTGCCAATGTATTTCAGAAGGTACATGAATAGACTAAATCAGAGATTACAGAGTAACAAATTTATTAATATTTCAAACAAATAATGAATTTTCTGTGCGCAGGAGTTAGGCCGGCTTCACACTGGCGATAGGCTATCTTGCGATGCGAGGAGTGAGTGAAAACGCATGAAAATGAAATCAATGATTTTCAATGGTCTCATTCTCATATGCGATGCCTTTACTGCACACTGACAGCGCTAAGAAAAATCAGCGCTATTTCCCATTGTTTTCAATGGGGCCGGCGCCAGCTACATAGAGAGTACATCGCACTCCCCTGACACAGCTGTGGCAGAGGTCTGCGATGCTATCCCATTGCTTGCAATGGGTCCAGCGCTGCTGCAGCCCCACTTAAAGCAATGGATTGCAGACAACCACTGCAGCAATGATTTTCAGGGAAGGGCTTGAAATATAAGCCCTTCCCTGAAAAATCATCCCTAGCTGTAAAGAAAAGTTTAAAAAAATGACAGCTGAGCGCTGCCTGTGATTGGTCACAGCGCTCAGCATCATCAATGAATGCCTGGGCACTGTGACCAATCACAGGCAGCGCAGAGCTGTCATTCAATGATGGCTGGGTGCTGCCTCTGATTGGCAGAGCGCTGTAACCAATCAGAGGCAGCACTTTCTGGGGGCGGGAATTTTTCAATCCCCGGCCTCCAGAAGGCTGAAGATGACTGTCGGGGACAGAGAGAAGAACCTTTTTAGGTGAGTTAAAAACAGCTTTTTTAGGTGAGTTAATTTTTTTTCTTTTCTTTACAGCTAGGGATGATTTTCAGGAAAGGGCTTATATTTCAAGTCCTTTCATGAAAATCATTGCTGCGGGGGTTGCCTGCATCCCATGGCTTTCAATGGGGCCGCAGCAGCGCTGGCCCCATTGAAAGCAATGGATAGCATAGCGGTCCTCTGCCTCAGCTGTGACAGCTATAGCAGGGGATTCCTTCATCCCCGCGGTCCCGTGGGGATGAAGGAATTCCCTGTCATGGCTGTCACAGCTGTGTCAGGGGAGCGCAATGTACTCCCTATGCTTTCAATGGGGCCAGCGCTGCCACGCCGGCCCCATTGAAAAAAAATGAGTGATGGCGCTAAATGTTTCTTAGCGCTGTGAGTGCACAGTGAAGGCAACACAAATGAGAATTAAGCCATGGAAAATAATTTTTTCACTCACGCAACGCAAGATAGCCTATCGTCAGTGTGAAGCCGGCCTTACAGTCTGTAAGGGAATAAGGATGGACTCGAGGTAAAAGCACATGTTCTGTACAATGGTCCAGACATCCTTTACTAAATAGGCCTGTATACATAAAGCTGCATGAACCAGTCCCCAGCCAGTATGTGTATGTAGAGATATGAAGTGCATTGGGATACATGAAGTACGGGGGTTACTGAAAGTAGTAATGAGGTTCTGAGGAATAATGTAAAAGAGGGGCATGGGGAAAGCCATTAAATCATTTAGGGAATATGATAGTCCTGCCTAAAAAGATGTGTTTTAGGGCAGACTTAAAACTTTGAGATATTACAGCATGAGAAAAATCTTGGAGACGGAAGAAAGAGGTTTGGATTGTGGTGGAGGTAGTCTCAGATTATTGGTAGAACATGCATACGGTGATAGACAGATAAAAGCAGATGCAGGGAGGATTGGGGATCCACTTCGTGACACACTGACTTGGCTTTGGGCTATCAAAGGAGGCAGCACTTGGGGAATCCTGATTTTCACCGTTGACCCCTCCAAGTAGGATTTGACTTTCCGCTGCGGGGCCTCCAAGCCGTGACTCTCAGAGGTAGTGTCTACTGCACATACCGAGGTGCAGTACCTGGCAGTGTGACCCGAGACTAGTCGGTATAACCATCATTGGTCAGGGCCGGCAGCACAACATCAGTAACTGTATCTGGGCAAAGGTTAGGGCAGAAAGCAGGCAAATAACGAAGACCAATAGCGTAGCCGAGGTCAGGATAGTCGGAAAACAGGCAGAGGGCAGAACCGGGATAAACAGAAATGGGGGCTTTGACACGATGGAAATGTAAACAATTGTTTAGACATCCTTCTTCTATGCGTGTGTAATAAAAAAGTAAAGTAAAAGAAAGTGTTTATATTGTGTAAAAGTAGTAAAACATAATAAAACCTCTTTAATTTGGTATTGTTGTAATTGTAATGAATAGAAGTAATATAATATTTATACCACATGGTGAATGCCGTAACAATAAATCCCAAAAACAA
Organism: Eleutherodactylus coqui; assembly: GCA_035609135.1. NCBI lineage: Eukaryota > Metazoa > Chordata > Amphibia > Anura > Eleutherodactylidae > Eleutherodactylus > Eleutherodactylus coqui. The sequence goes on along the minus strand of CM069409.1, from coordinate 219,229,783 downwards.
TAGTGAAATAACTTTTTTTTTCCATTGCTCCCCAGCAAAAAAATAATAAAAGTTATTCAATGTATTATATGTACCCAAAATGTGTTCTACTCATCCCGCATAATACAAGGTCTTGTACATTCCCCCCCCAAAAAATAGCTATAACTGCCGGAACACAAAAAGGTAAATGACTTCTTGGATCTAGATTATATGAGTTATGTCACTAAGGCCGTTTTCACACAGCCGAGAAAATTGCGCAGGAAGCACAAATCTCACATGAGTATGAACCCCATTCTTTTGGTGTGCCCTTGCATCGCCCATTGTTCTCAATGGGGCCGGGGGCAGCATTGCGATGCGAGGTCTCCCGTTGAAAACAATGGGCGGCACTCCACGATTGCTATTTCCCTGAAGTGATGCGAGGCAGTTTTGATACTAAACCGCCTCACATCCGCAGCAAAATCGCATGTTGGCGAGAATGATATCCGGACATGATTCACTGCCCAATATTAAACTGGCCTTGTGAAATTAGCCTAAGGCCTCATGTCTATGGCACACGTGAACTCTATGCAGGGAATCCCACACAGAATCCAGCACTGCCTGCGGCCAGTGAGCCTTGCTTACCTGCAATCCCCGGCATTGGCATCCGCACGGATCCCTCCACTTCTGGGTTCGCTGTACTGCGCATGGTCCCAATGGTTCACCGTCGAACATGAGCAGTACAGTTTTCTTTTTAAATCTCCTGCTTTCCCGCGGATCCGCAGCATGTCCGCAGTGTCATCCACAGCTGTGCCGCAGGTTGGATGGCTTCCATTGACTCCAAGGAAGCCATCAGTGCAGGATCCACTCAAAAATGGAGCATGCTGCGATTTGTTTTCTGGACCAAAAGGTCCTCAAATCAAATCTGCTTGTTTTAATCCATTTGGAAACGCCAATGCATCTCCATTGACGGCTTGATTTGCGGATCTCCCTAGTGAGTTCCCAGCATGGATTCCGCAAGTCAAAGGAGTTAAAAATGCACTTAGAGGGAACCTCTCAAACATGCTGTCCAAACTGCAGGCATCAGGTTGTAGAGAAGGAGGAGCTGTGCAGATTGATATATAGTTTTATGGGGAAAGATTCAGTGTAGCTTATATTTTATTCATTTATACCTCTGCACGCTCTGAGCTGAACAGTCCAATGGGCGGAGCTTTTAGTGATATAACTGTATGCCCCTGTATATACTGATAGCTCCGCCCATTGGACTGTTCAAGCTCAGAATGGGCAGAGGTATAAATGAATATAATAAAGGTTTACTGAATCTTTCCCCATAAATCTATATATCAGTCAGCTCAGCTCCTCCTGCTCTATAACATGATGTCTGAAGTTTGGACAGCATCTTCAAGCTGACTGATTCCCTTTAAGACCTAGTGCACACTGCCGTGACGGGCTCTGCAAGCAGAATTCCGCAGTGGAGTCCGTCATGGCGCCCCCCCCAGAGACCCCATACTTACCTCTGGATCCACCGCCCAATGTCCCGCATACCGCTCCGGAGCGCATGCGCAGTAGAGTGCATGATGCGCCGGCCGCGTCATGTGACACACCCACAGCGGCACATGACGCGCCGGCCGCATCATATGACGTGGCTGGCGGTAGGCGGGGAAGCATTTTCACGCTATCTTCCGCTGTACTACAGCAGAAGATGCCGTGATGGACGGCTTCCATTGACTTCAATAGAACCTAATAGCTGTGGGGCAACGTGGCGGAAATCCGCCCATGGAAATTAGCCCTAGGGCAACTAAGTTCTGAGCCAAATATATTTATTTTTGACAGGCTTTTTGACAGACAGTCTATCAAGCCACCCCACGGGGATGGCTTGATAGACAGTCTCCCAAGGCAGCCCTGGCGCCTTTTAGAAGGCCCCCGGCTGCCTTGACACCTGCACGGCTCCCCCGATCTCACCGCTGGGGGGGTCGTATGGGACCCCCGAATATCGTTTGGGGGATTTAATTGCCGCTGTCAGAATTGACAGTGGCATTTAAAAGGCTAATAGCCGCGATCGGCCGTACAGCCGATCGCGGCCATTGCCCGTGAGTGTCAATTGTAATAAACAGCTGACGCCCGCACTGTATGGAGGGAGATAGCGGCGCTATCTCCCTCCATACACGTCCTGCAATGGCAGGAAGTAAAAACACTGTTGGGCCGTTAATAAGGGGTTAAAAAAGGAATTGAAAGGATGGCGCTCTGTATACAGGAACACATATACATTAGTATATTACAGTGCCTTGGGAAAATACTACCTGCAATATACTTTCAACCAATGAATGTTTGCTACAGATATATGGTATATAGGGCAGACTAGATGGACCATGTGATCTTTTTCTGCCATCAATTTTCTATGTTTCTGTAATTTCTCAAAACGTAGAAAAGATCCTGTTTTCGGTTGCTGCTCGTCTTCTATCTCTGTAGGTGAAACTCAAGATTAAAGGAAACTGTAGCGAGTTTGATCAAGGAGGATGCCAAATCCCTGACAGTCTAATTATCACCCAGTGCTTTATGAGGAAGCCAGGCTTGAATCCTCTTCAACTTTTCTATTCTAAGCAAATCATAAACTCTAATCTTCCTGACCTTTATGCTTTATGTAAAGGATACAATAATGGGAAAATAAAGTATCTCTTACCAAATGTAGCATTGTACCAACTCCTGGTATACTGAGATCTCTTTCTATACAAAATGTAACATCCAGTTTCATAAAATATTAATTGATATGTACGTAATGCCTTATACCATTTTGTCAGATCATCCAAGGTTAAAAGGAAAAAGATCAGGAATGCCTAAATTATTCTGCATCCAAAATCATATTAATTACAAAATGGCACAGTTTAACCATCGCAGCTCCTAAAGTTTTGGAACTACCAATGTAGCTTATTGCTGATTCAAGATCTTTGTTGGCAATTAGTAGATCAGGACATGGTATTATTTTCAGTGCGGGTCCAGACGGAGTAGATTCGCGCGTGTTATGATTTAGTTGATCCACTGTGTCTCCCTGCCAAATGGAGCCACTTGTCTGGGAAGACAGCTGACACTTAGACGACGGCAGGTCAAGTGCGAGAACTCAGTGCAGGAATAGAAATGGATCTTACCCTGATCAAGACGGATGAGGTATCCCTGTCCTGGAGGTACTCCTGTCTTTCCTGACCCTGGCTCCTAGATGTCCCTCCCTACCTGGTGGTGGGGGAATCCAGGGTCACTGCAACAAGCCTGCAGGAGCAAACATAGTGGACCGGAAGAAGACCTGAGCAGCAATAACATATATAAGGTATAGACAGACAGAACCCAGAAGTAGGTACGCAAGAATGTGGGAAAAATAACAAACTGCATGCAGACACAGACTGAGATAGGCGCTAGCAAGCAAACACTGGAAGTGACATCAATAGCAGGCGTCATATGTACAGACTGTATGGTTTAAATAGGAAGCTTGATTACAAATCCTCCCAAGCTGAGTGGAGGAGCCAGGCACAGTAACTCTGACTGTTGGAAGCAGAATCAGGAGACTGGACGACGCTCTGGTCTCCTGGACCTTAGGGCTTATTCAGACAGGCGTATATCGTCCCAGTTTTCACGCCCGGCCAATATACACTGTCCCTCTCTGCAAGGAGAGGAGGCGGGCCTGGCCGAGAGCTAGTGCACTGAGCTCCCACCCCCTCTCCCAGCCCCTCGCCTGCTTGCAATGGGAGGGGCGGAACACGGGCAGAGCTAAGTTTCCCACCCCCTCCCATTGCAAACACGGGTGAGGGGCAGAGAGGCCCGCTTCCTCCCCTTGCAGAGAGGGGCAGCGTATATCGGCCGGGCGTGAAAACCCAACCGATATATGCTTGTCTGAATAAGCCCTAACAGCGTGGAATTTCCATGCAGACCCATGGCATGGAAATTCCGCTGCATTTGCAGTAGAAGCAAAGTGGGTGAGATTTTGAAAATCTTGTCTACAAGCTGAGGAAATAATTCACACAAAACCCATGTGGAAATTGACATGCGTTGTGGAATTTAGTTGCAGGGCATGTCAATTTTATCACCCCTTTTGCTGCGGAATTCACCTATTCTCAGTGAGGGGGTGAATTCCGCACAGAAAAACACAATAAAACAGCTTCAAAATCTGCACTAAACGGTGCAGGTTTGGAGACGGGCTTTCCGCTGCCCATTGAAGACATGCCGCTGCAAATCAGCCCCGTGTGGATCCAGCCTAAATATTCTGAGGGGGTCACAGCTGCTTAGTCTGGTTTCACTCTCTGCCCCCTTGTGTTTGCAGAGAGATCCCTGGTGTGGTGAGCGGCTGTTTCTGAAGTTTCAGTGTCTTCTCTGCTTGTCGGAAATGAGACTGAGCAGTTCCAATTGAGACAACGCTACCTCATTCTATTATCACTTGTTCAGCATCTGCCTAGTATAGTTGGACACTCGGGACAATAAACCATAGACTGTGTGCTAAAATGCATCCTGAATGAAGTCTAAGGGCTGACTCACAAGTGTGTGTGACCCACGTATTACGTAATAAGCAGTGCTACAAGTCCATTAATTTCTATTGGGCCACTCACACCTGCATTTTTTTTCATGCGCGTATTACGCATTAGTATGGGCTGTGGGGATTTAGCATACACAGCAAATACGCTTCGCTGTGTACTGCGTAAAATGCAGGACACGTACGCCCGTATGAATGAACTCTAATTCTGAAACTAGAGCTGAGTTGTATTTCACAACTTAAAGGGGTTATCCCAAGAGCTCAACCTATTCCCTATCGACATGCTAGTGGATAGGAATCTGGTGGCGATCTGACCGCTAAGACTCCCAGTGATTTGAGAACGGGCATCCCATATCCTTTCTAATATGATTGGAGCACTGGCAGATCATTGGGATCATTGGGAATGCCAGAGATTGCTTAGCACTAAAAACAGCCACTCACACCATAAATCAGGGGGTGGCTGCTTAGTACTACACTTGCACAAAGATATGGCTCTTATAGGGTGCGCCACTCTCCTGGGTACCTATAGTGCACTCATACTGTTAGATCAGATGGGCTGTCCTGCATACTGTAAGTGCATCATACAACATGTGCATTATGGAGATGGTTCAGGAAGCTTGCCTCGGATGCCAGCTGCAGAGTAGGACGTTCTGGAAGTGCCCACAGATGCTGAATATGCCAGTTGATTTTGGAACTGAAACCTAGACAAAAACAAAACCTGGAACAACAGTTTGTTGGTGATCGAGCTGCTGCGGTTCTTCTTGAGTAACCTATTGTGCTTTCTTACAGGGAGACTGAAACTGAGGTATCTTTGTCTTTCCATTGGGAATCTTGTATCCAACCTTTTTACAAACTGCTAACGATCCGCTTGATATGTTAATATTTTGTTTCAGTTATCGTCATTCATCTGGAAAATGATTGAAATCCTTTTGTTTGAAAATGTGCTGCTCGTATGACAGATAGTCTGCAATGAGCTCCGTCCTGCAAGTGATGTATGGGGAAGCAGGGTTCGGAAAGCATCACTGCTTATTCTCTTCACTTCATTGCACCACAGTGAGCAGCCAGTGGACTGTGCGAGGCAGGAAATTCTAAAATAAGACTTTCATTAACCTTGGAGCTGGACAATTCACCCACGTTGGCCGCCGAAATCAATAAGGGATAAATGAGCTAATTTTAGGAACTGCTCATTACTAAGTACAGGCGGAAAACACGTAGAGCGGTCACTTCCGAAATTTTGAAACTCTATTTACAGGCTGCATTTCTATGGCACATTTAGAGTATAGTTATTGGCATGAGATCCAGAGAAGAGGAAAGAAGCGGAGATAAAACCTGTAAGGTGTCAGAAGAGGCGTCTGAGGAGTGAGCTAGGGTACAAATTAAGGATAGTTTGTAAACAGCAGGATTGTTGGCATAAATGGAGATGTTGAAGTCACCCATAATAGTGAATGGGGTATCGATATCAATTGTTGCAACGCTGGCTGGAAGCTAAAGGTGTCATGCCCATGACCGGGTTGGATTCTGCCTGCGAAATCTCACAGTGGAATCAGACCCGGCGCCCACCAGAGACCCTATACTCACCTCCCGGGATCCGCGGCAAGAGTGAGCTGGCACGCATGTGCAGTGCAGCACATGACACGCCAGCACTGGGCGATGACATGATTTCCCGCGATACTTCAGCTGTGCTCACAGCGCAGAATATAGCGGGACAGACTGCTTCCATTGACTACAATGGAAGCAGTCTGTACGATTTTCCGCAATGAATAGGCCATGATGCGATTCTCCCCCGCGAGTGAAAGTCGCAGTTGATTTCCCCTTGTGGGCAGGGGAGAATCTGTTAACATAGCATGCCTATGGACGGTTATTGCCGTGGGATTCACTGCGGGTGTATGACCACGAATCCTGCAGTGATTAGCCATTCGTGGGCATTCGGCCAAGCAGTAAAACCTATGTTCAGCTTTAGCAGTCATCTTTCCTAGGTACGAACTGTATCTCTCATTACTCAAATCCCCCCAGGACGTACAGCAGGGCCAGGGTAACAACTGGATGTTGCAAGAAATATTGATTTGAAGGGTGTATCAACACAGTAAAACACAAATGGTACTAGGGACCTACCATTAGATGATAGGTGCAGAGGGTGATGACACCCAGGATGATGATTAGGATTGTTATGAAGCATATCATCAGGAGATTCATTCATCTTTGTGTGTCAGCTGTTGTTCCCTGCCATCAGCCACTTTCTGAATGGATCCTGTCATGTCTAGGTACTATCCGTCATGGCTGAAGCTCAATTAATATTTATTGGCCCTTAATTAACAATTGAAAGTTTTTTTTACCCCATCCTCTCTTTTGTGACAGCCAAGGATGTAGCATTTAGCATCATTGCAAATCTTTGCATCTCACTAATGAAATTACCAAGTCACAGGAAATACCATTGTGTGAAGTCTTCTTCATTGTTTCCTCCTATTCTTACAATACACAGTCACAAGACTCAGCATCTTAGACATTCAGTAAAAGCTCATTTACAGGCAAAGACAATCCTTCAAATGACTGAAAGTTTGACAGTTCTAGCGATCATTTTGCATAAAGTACTAAAGGTTAACACTTTATCAGCTTCATTTGCATGTAAAGGAGCCTCCAGTAGCTGCTTACTGAATTCTGCAATCAGCTTCTTTGTTCTCACTTGGGCTGTCACGAGCTGCCGGCATGAATACAATGCAATCAGCAGCTCCCATGGGTAACACAGAGTGCAGTCTGTTATCTACTCTCCGACTGAATGATGGATCTTAAGCTCACCTTAAAATCATTGTTCAGCCGAAGAGTAAACGATGGTAGCATTTGCATGCAATGATTATTGCTCACAAGCCATTGTTTGAACTAATTTTGAGCGATAATTGTTGCGTGTAAATGGGGCTTAACTGAAATCATACAAAGGAAAATTAATAACTGGGATTATGATACATCTGAGATGTTTCGCCCCACACTAGTCATATGTTCAGAATCGCAAAACGACCCCGAATCCAATGCCTTTACTCCCACTGTTGCGTGATTTCAGAACCACGTGGAATCGCATACCTGCTCTGATAATATTCCACATATGGTTTTTGATGTCTACTTATAGATAAATTCCCAAATTGTGAGACCAAGGAGCTGTATCTTCTGTACAGGAATGTCCATACATTCATAAGAACTGATAGTTCTATTATTTTATCCTTCTTATTTTCAATAACAGTTGTGTGTATATTGTATATTCCTTATCCTTTTTCTATAACTCCTTTTTTGTATTTTTGTATAAGAACTGCTACCTCTATAGAATAAATTCTTAAACCTTTATTAGTCCGTCCTTGATGCTCTATAAGCAACCCATTGACCCAAGTGTAGTAATTGTGTTTGGGTTGCTGGAGAGCTGGAAAGGGTCAATATCCAGTTAGCCAGCAGTACCTAGTTGGCTGACCTACCTCACAGTTAAATAGTCAGTGGTGGCAGCAAAGTGTTTTGAGGCATGCAAGACTGTCTGGGGTATTTAGGCTAAACAAGTACATTATCTGGGGAGCCAGGAATAAGTTAACCCTGTGGTCTGAACCCTGCACCCTGATGAATATAATAAAACTGGCATTGGAGACTAGACCAGAAGATTTGGAACCAAAATGAAGACCAGAGAAACTCTGTTCCTAATACTAGCTTTCTCTGCATCTTTTCATAATCTTTCCCTAATACTAGCCCTCAGCACCAAACACCACTGCCCCCAAGACGCCCTCAGTTGTCTCTACTGGCATCTCTGTCTAAACACTATCCCTGAGAACAAGAGGGCACAAGGCCACAGACGAAAAGCTAATTTTAGTATTTGTAGCCATGGCTGCCATCTTACCTTACCTGGCTGTACACTGCCTTCCAGTCAGTGTCCCGCTGCTGCCCAAAAGGCTCATGTGCGCACACATCAGCTGTCTTAAAGGGCCAGTGCATGTCCTGCAAGTTTTTCTCCCTCCAATCCATAAGCACCACTGGATATCAGACACCTTTCTTACTTAGGAAGACTCCTGAGCTTTGGGTCTATGCTCCTCATTCGAAGTGTTTGTCCTGATTTCCTGGTTGTGAAGATGTATAAGGTTTTCTTTGTGTTATTAGCATTACATGTATAACCTGAGTTGTGATGCATGCGTTCCTTTACTTATACAACACTTTGGTGTGAATGCTTCTTTGCTTTCCTCATTAGGCCGGCCACCTAATGCTTTATCTATCTCTTTTTTTTTCCTGGGAACCATGTACTACAGCTAAGGGAAATGTTCCGAGTACAATGTATTATGTTCGTTTGTACTTACCTGCACTGGTGGAGCCGCAGCAGGGTGTCTGCCCTGAGGATATAGAGGCAGACCAGCAGCCAATGAATGACTTTATAGGACTCCTAAAAAGGATTGTGGGAGGGTTCACTGCTATAAAGGCTCACCTGAGCAATTAGTGTGGAGTTCAGTTCAGTTCTTTTGTTAGTTGAGCCAGGACTGTGTGAGGAACATGTCTATGGACTTTTCTGTTTGCCATGTAAAGATGGACTGCTTTAAATAAACGCCTATATGATTTGGAAGAACCGGGTCTGAGGCTCCTTGAATTACCCATCCTCACACTGGTTGTTTTTGCTCACTCTGCTTTTGCCTGTCCTGATTTCTGCTTGTTTATTGAATACTCTCTTGTCTGCTGCCTGCCCTGACTCCTGGCTTGTTTACACTGTTACTGGTATCTTTACTAGATATCAGCGAGCACGCTCGGAAACAGCAGTTACTCGAGCGAGCATCGCTCATCCTGGTCCGAGCGTGCTAGGGGGTGTGGGGGAGAGAGAGATCTCTCTCACTCCCCCCCCCCCCCGCCCCCGAGCACGCTCGGACCAGTAAGCAGTTACTCGAGATAAGCGATGCTCACTCGAGTAACTGCTGCTTCCGAGCGTGCTCGCTCATCTCTAATCTTTACCAGCCTGTGGTCCAGTGGATCCACAATTATGATCCTGACAGTAAGCTTAGGCCTGGACCCCACTGGCGCTCCAGTTGATAATTTCACCAAGTGTCTATGTACCTTTAAAGAACAATTCCTACAGTATTTAGATCAACTCATTGCCAGCTCGTCTCCACATTTAAAACAGGCATCAGTTGGGATATTTCAGGCAATGTGTTAAATGAGTCATTGTATAGAATGCCAAAAATGGAATGTCAAAATATGAAATGATGAACATTTTACACATTGCCGAGGCATTCAATGCAATGCCAAAAGGCAAACTAGCAAAGTATAAAATTCTCCTGCCAGCAGTGGACTGTTCCTCTATACCCCGGGCACACCACTATTTTCCCTACACCAAAAGATATGATTCCATACTTTGCATTATCAACCCCCATCATTTTCTTCCAATATCCCACAATTCACTCCCCCATCATATTCCAATGTCCCACAATCCTCTCCTTCTCCAGACAGTCCAGACTCCAGAGACCACAGTGCCTGCAGGTTGGCTGCATGCATAACTGGACAGGCATGGCTCTCCATCTGTCAGCATGATGCAGCCACTTGCATGGTAATGAGATGTGGGTCCTCTTTGGATCTCATCCCTCAATGCGCTATGCACTGCCACCTGTCTGCCAACACAGAGACTTCTGTCTCCGGCAGTGCCGTGTCTACTGCCGGAGCTCGTTAGGACAGAAGTCAGCACTCATCCAGCATCTCACTTTTTCACTGATCATCACAGCTTCGAAAATCTGACTGACTTAGAAAGAGAGAGATAGAGGAGAGCTTACTCACTGCTGCGGGGCCTTGAAGGTCTCAGAGACACAGACACTGTTCACCGCTAAGTCTACACTGCTTCTTGTTTCTCTTGTTTTTTTTCAGTAAGAAAGTCCCATATTTAAGTTTTGTATTCCTTGTTGCATTTTCACATACGTCTTTTTTTAAATTAAGGCCTTGAGAGGGGGCGGAGCTTACTGATGGAGGAGTAGGTCGAGGTTCAGGAGAGTTCCCGCGGCAATGGCCATCCAGCAGCTTACCGGCACCTTTCAGCAGCGCAGATGGCGATCATGGGACGCAGGAGAGCCCAGAGCACCCCGGGCCACCCACTGGGATCGGAAAAGGGCGGCTTAGACCTTGAAAACGGCGCAGGTGGGAGAGGAGAATGAGCAGAGCAGCGACTCTGCAGGAGAGAGAGCTCATGCTGCAGCAGCCAGGGAGAAGAACCCCTCGGTGCAGAGCAGCCAGGAGGCTGAAGGGGCCGGAGCAGGTCAGCACTCGCCGCTGCAGGAACACTCTGTCGGGCTGGGGGGGGGGGGGGGGAGAGCAGCGCTCAGCCTATGAAGCGCTATGCTGCTGGACAGACCTCGCCCCTGCACTCAGCAGTACACGGGACTGCAGATCCAGACAGCAGCCTGGCCAGCCAGAGGGGAGCTAGGGGTGAGTCCATCAGCCTCTCTAACACCTCACCCAGGCATGCCCATGTTCCTAGATATAGAGGCAACCCCCAGCCCCATAGGACGAGGTGACAGTGGTGATGAGTGGGATTGGAGGGCCCACCTGCGTTCCCTTCCCACTAAGAGAGATCTGGATTGTGCACTACACAAGTTAGAGGCGTCCCACAAGAGATACATATCCTTTTTGCAAAAAGACATCGTACATGTGGGTCAGCACCTGACAGAGGTAGAGGATGTCCAAGATAAATTTATAGAAACCACCGAATCCCACAGAAAAGTCATCCAAATGTAGTCTGCACAAATTTCGGAGTTATTCTTCCACCTGGATGATTTGGAGAATCGTCACCTGAGGAACAACCTGCGTATTAGGGGCCTGGGAGAAAATGTGGAGTATGCGCAGCTGGAGGCGTGGACTCAAAAATTCTTTAACGACATTTTACAGAGACCTCCGGACAAATTTAATGAAATTGACAGGATCCACCGCACACTGGGTCCGAGATCCTCCCACCCGGCGAGGCCTCGAGATGTGCTTTGCAGGATTCACTTTTTTCAGGAAAAGAAACTGATCATGCGCAAAGCTAGATAGGTAGGGGGGCTGACCTTTCAAGGCTCCCCTATTCTCCTCCTTCAGGACCTGTCACGCCATACACTTCAACTCAGAAGAGCCTTAAACCCCTCTTAGCAGCGCTGAGAGAGAATGACATTCAATACCAGTCGGGTTATCCTTTTCAATTGTTGGCCCGTTAAGGCAAAAAAAAAGGCCTCTTTCAGATCTCTGGGAGACTTGCCGGGTTTACTGGGATCCTTCGGGCTTCCAATGATAGCCCTTCCAGATTGGCCACGCCGAGATGGGGCGCTAGCACAAGCTATAAGCTCTTCATGGCAGACAGTCGGAGATAGAATGAAACACTGATTTCAAGTGTTCCATTGTAATTCTCTGCAATGTCTTTTCGTCTGCTTGGGTTCTTGTTTGTTTCTCATTTCAGGTTTCTACTTAGTCAAGAACCCTTCGCAAAAGGTTAAAGTCTTTTGCCGGTAATGCTTTATATTCCTGCAATATCTATATCCTATGGCCAGAGCCATTAAGGAGAGCAGCTTTGCTGTTGGTTACTCTCACTCTCCCATAGGGGCAATAGCCAGTGTGCTATTTTGAAATGTTATTTTGTGCAACGATGTTCGGTTTTGTTAAAAGGCGCTAAGCCTTATATTTTTTTGGTTTTTCTTTTTTCCATCCCTCCCTTCCTTCTCCCTCCTTACTATCCCATAGGGGTGTGGGCCACGGGATATACCTTGCTCTTGCTTGATTTTTATATCAATGGCTAATGTGTCCATGTGTACCTACAATGTCAAGGGGCTTAATACCCCAGAAAAAAGGAACCAGGTCCTATATCATTTGCATAAAAAAAAGAATCATGGTTGCCATGTTGCAGTAGACCCACTTTAAGGCTGACAGCATTCCACGTCTCTCTTCTAGATTCTACACCTCCTGGTTCCATAGTCCTCACCCTACTAAAAAAGCTGGTGGGGTTTCGATGGCGCTGCACAAATCTCTCCAACACGTTGTTTTAGACCATGTGGCGGATCCGATGGGTCGCTATGTCTTCTTAAAATTGGAGGTCTTGGGGGTAGCACTAACCTTTGCCAACGTCTACTTTCCCAATCAGGACCAAGTCGCTTTTGGGATAGCCACCTTGAGAAGATTGGACGCCTTTGCAGATGGTCCCAGAGTGATACTGGGAGGGGATCTTAATTTGGTGATGGACCTGGAGGTGGACTCTTCAGTGGGTAAGTCCCCCATCTCACACACAGCACAGAGGGCTCTAAAACAGGTGTTGGAAAGGAGGCATTTGGTGGATATGTGGAGGATCTTGCACCCGGGTGTCAGGGACTATAGCTTCCACTTGGCGGCTCATAACAGCTATAGTCGTATAGATCACATTTTAATTTCACACAGTCTTCTCGATCATAAGCCGGCGTGTTCTGTGGGACCATTTCTGTAGTCCGATCACGCCCCAATTTACGGGGAACTCACGGACATGGGTAGGCGGACTAAAACAAACCAGTGGAGACTTAACGAGAATCTCCTTAACGATCCACTCTGTGTCGGTCATAGGCGTAGCGTCAGGGGGTGCTGGGGTCGCCATGGCGACCCGGCCCCTGCGCTCAGGGGGCCCCGAGGCCGCCCTCTGCATAACCAACATGCACATTTAGTGCATTAATCGCTGACCGTTCTGACTGCAGCAAAATTCTCATCATGCGGCAGCCGGAACGGCCAGCGTGAGAGGAAGGCTCGGCAGAGCAGGGAGGAGGAGGGAGGAACTCACATGGGCCGGCAGCATATTTGGGATTTCAGCCGCACTTAAGTAGCAGTGAGCGATTCCAGCGACCTGATTGGTTGTTGGGTACACACCCCCCTTTGGAGATATATTAAACTGCTTAAGTGCGGCTGAAATACCTAATATGCGGGCCAAGGAGGAAGTCACAAGGGACGGCAGGGGAGGAGGGAAGAAGTCACATGACAGGGATCATGTGCTCCCCCCCCCCCTGCTTCCTGCTGAACGGGAAGCTTCTGAATTGCTGGCTTGCTGCTGCTGTCACATGAAGGAGAAGTGGACTGGGGTAAGTGCATATGTATGTGTCTGTCTGTCTCCCTCCTTTATCTATCTATCTATCTATTTATCTATCTATCGTATGTATGTGTATATATATATATATATATATATATATATATATATATACACACTATCTATAGTATGTATGTGTATATATATATATACATATACACTATCTATCTATCTATATTCTATCTTTCTGCTATCTATATACTATCTATCTATCTACTCATCTATCTATATACTATCTATCTCCTATCTATATACTATCTATCTATATACTATCTATCTATCCCATATCTATATACTATCTATCTATCCCATATCTATATACTATCTATTCATCCATCTATCTATATACTATCTATCTGTCCCATATCTATATACTATCTATCTGCTATATATATACTATCTATCTATCCCATATCTATCTATATACTATCTATCTATCCCATATCTATCTATTCATCCATCTATCTATATACTATCTATCTGCTATCTATCTCATATGAGATAGCTAGATAGTATATAGATAGATGAATAGATAGTATATAGATAGATAGATAGTGTATAGATAGATGGATGAATAGATAGATGGTATATAGATAGCAGATAGATAGATAGTATATAGATAAATATGAGATAGATAGTGTATAGATAGATAGATATGAGATAGATAATGTATATATAGATAGTGTAAAGATATAGTATATAGATAGATAGATAGTGTATAGATAGACAGTATATAGATAGATGGATGATTAGATAGATAGTATATAGATAGCAGATAGTATATAGATAGATATGGGATACATAGATAGTATATAGATAGATATGGGATACATAGATAGTATATAGATAGATATGGGATACATAGATAGTACATAGATAGATATGGGATACATAGATAGTATATAGATAGCAGATAGCTAGTATATAGATAGATATGGGATAGATAGATAGTATATAGATAGATATGGGATAGATAGATATTAGATAGATAGATATTAGACAGATAGTGTATAGATAGATAGATAGATAGATAGATAGATAGATAGATAGTATACAGATAGCAGATAGATAGTATATAGATAGATATGGGATACATAGATAGTATATAGATAGATATGGGATAGATAAATAGTATATAGATAGATATGAGATAGATAGTATATAGATAGATATGGGATAGATAGTATATAGATAGATATGGGATAGATAGTATATAGATAGATATGGGATAGATAGTATATAGATAGATATGGGATAGATAGTATATAGATAGATATGGGATAGATAGATAGATAGTATATAGATAGCTATGGGATAGATAGATAGTATATAGATAGATGGATAGACACGTGTTCAGAAAACGCAGCTTGAAATCGTGGCATTTTTACCAGGATTTCGAGCAGCGTTTTTGAACACAGGTTACAGCGTCTGACGGCGCTTTTTAATGCACCCCATCATTGTGAGGAGGTGTGTTAAAAACCATGACAACGCAAAAATAGAACAGACAGCTCTCTAAAATCACAGCGTTAGGGACACCGTGTTCCAGCGCAGGTTTAAGTAAGCTCATTAAAATCTATGGGAGTGTTGTACTGCGGTGAGTACGGCGCTCGGGACACCGCGCTAATAGTGGTAAAAAGCGGTGTGTGAGAGCGGCCTGCGGGGCCACAAACAAATGTTCATGTGCAGGAAATGCGTCATGTTTTGAAAGATTACGCCAATGGGGCAGATAATGTATGCAGCACGATCTAGGTATGGGTACGTGGGAGTGGGGGGTGGAGGTCCAGGGGGGGGGGGGCCCGAGCTGAACCTTTGCACCCGGGCCCCTGAGCCCTTAGGTACGCCCCTGGTGTCGGTGATATTAAAAAAGCGATAGCGGACTTTAAGGAGGCCCATAGAAGCAACATTACAGGATTTCCCGTTAAGTGGGAAGCTCTTAAGTGCGTTCTGAGGGGTGTCTTTATCTTCCACGGAGCTCGACTTAAGAAGGACAGATCTGCCAAGCTGCAGAGACTTATGGGTGAGCTGTCCATGAAAGATTACTTAAATAAGGGCCACCCCTCGGCTGCAACAAAGGTGGAAATCTTCGCAATTCAACATCAAATCCTGCACATACTAGACCAGAGGTTGCTGGGGGCTAGAGACAGACTACGCAGAAGCGTTTTTGAGTATGGAGACAAGTGCGGGAGGTGGCTCTCTAGGACTTTACATCCCAGAGCCCCCTTGAATCACATCCCTAAAATTCAGACACCGGGGGGAGGAGTTGTACATTCGACCTCCGAGATTCTGGAGATATTCCACACCTACTACAACGATCTATATAATTTAAAGCAGGACTCTGTGTCAACGAGTGGAGCAGGGGACGACGGAACTGGGGATTACCTTAATAGCTTCGCCCCAAAACACGTAAGTCCCGCTGAGTTTGGGGATCTGGAGGAAGACTTTTCGCATCCCGAACTGTCTGCTCTAATAAAAAAACTCAAAGTAGGCAAGAGCCCGGGCCCAGAGGGGTTCACCTCCAAATTTTATAAAATTTTCAAAGAAGAAATTTCTCCGTTTATCCTAGGGGCTTTTAATGCGGTAAACAGGGGTTGCGCTTTTCCAGCCCAGACGCTTCAGGCCTGTATAGTGGTTTTGCCCAAGCCAGGGAAAGACACCGCGGTTTATAGTAATTATAGACCCATCTCGCTCATAAACATAGACATTAAGCTTTTCGCTAAATTGATTGCGGCCCGCATACAACCCTTCATTCCGAGGCTGATCCATAGAGACCAGGTGGGGTTCATCCCGGGAAGGGAGGGTAGGGATAACGTAATTAAATCTGTGTCTTTACTATCGAGAGCCTGGGGTGCGGGGTCCCCGCTCTGCCTCATGGCCATTGATGCAGAAAAGGCCTTTGATAGGGTGAGATGGAGTTTTCTGGAGGCCACCTTGCAGAGCGTGGGGCTGGGGCCACGCATGAGGGAGTGGATAATGGCCCTGTATAAGGACCCATCGGCTAGGGTGAGGGTTAACGGGTTACTGTCAGATACCATTCCCATCCACAATGGAACGAGGCAGGGGTGCCCATTGTAACCTTTCTTATATATTTTAACCATGGAGTCTCTTGCTAACGCCATCAGAGGAAACAATTCCATTAGAGGTGTCGCGGTGGGACCCACAGACTACAAACTCTCCCTGTTTGCCGATGATCTTCTAGTGTATCTGTCCTGCCCAAGTGTAGGAATCCCGGTCCTTTTGCAAGAGTTCAGTAGATTTAGCAAAGTGAGCAATTTCAAAATCAATCTCCAGAAGACGGAGATACTGAATGTCTCCCTTTGCCGGTCTGAGGAACTAATGCTGAAAAGACAGTTTCCATTTAAATGGCAGAGCAACGCCATCAAATATTTGGACATTCAGCTCCCGGCCGACCCCTCCCGCACTTTCGACCTAAATTTTAAACCATTCCTAGCAAATCTAGAAAAAGATCTCAATAATTGGAATCCTCTGTTCCTGTCTTGGAGTAGCAGAATCAACACGGTAAAGATGGTCTCGCTCCCAAGGTTCTTATACCTCTGCCAGGCTTTCCCCATCCGTCTGCGTAGGCATTTCCTGATGCATATATGATCCCTAATTGCTAAATTTGTCTGACGAGGTCGTAGACCCATACTAAAATATAGCACGCTGGTTAGAGCCAAGGAAAGGGGAGGACTAAGCCTGCCGGATTTTTTTCTCTACTATAAGGCCACTATAGCTAACTGTGTCCTTAACCTCCTCAAGCATCGCGAGTCCAAACTTTGGGTCGAGATGGAGCTTGAATCGGAGCCAAGCATGACGAGGGGGCATTTTGGATCCCGGGAGGTCTGCTCAGAGACTCCCCCAGATTGTTCCCTCTGTTGAGCCAATTGGCGGAGGCCTGGTCGGGCTTCGCTAGACGGAACTCACTGGTCTCGATTCCGGGCCCTCTCTCCCCAATTCTGGCTAACCCTCAATTCAAGGCCTTTGAGTGGAACAGAATCTTGATGCTCACTCCCGCGATACGGATCCCTTGTGTGAGAGATGTGATAAGTCAGTCGGGGATTAAACCCCTGGCGGAGTTCTTTGTAGGGGCACGGGTACCGCCGGGAGCATGGATGGTGTATTTACAATTGAGGGGCTCGCTGGACTCCCTGACACCCGGATCGAATATAACCAAAGCTCTCACTCCCTTTGAGGAGCTGTGCATGTCACCTGAATCACTCAGACACTTAACTTCACGGTTGTACAAGATACTGCTGGATCGTGAGATGGGGGACGAACCCCCGGGGTTTGTAGGAGCTTGGGAAAGTGAGTTGGGAAAAAGCTTCTCCGCAGACCTTTGGCAGAAGTCTTTCGCCCTAACTCACAAGGGAACAGTCCATTCCAGGAAGTGGGGCGTCTTCTCCAACACATTTCTTCACCCATGTCAGAAGTATAGGGGAGGAAGAGTAGGAGGAGGAAAAAGAGGAGGAGCATAATATAGGTTCACAGGCAGGGTAGGGGGCTACACAACATTCCTTCCATCCATCACTAACAGGGGCTATTCTTCCCGGAGGACACTTTTAGGCCTCACCACGAGGAAGGTGGGCTATACCCTTAGGCACTTTGAAGCATATTAGTACTTTTATGCTGCAGTGGTTGCAGAACGACCATTACATAGCCCATGTCAAAACATCAGATCATTACTGGGTGCTCACTCTCCTTGACTCCCGCTACAGGGCCAAAATCACAACTCCCATTCCTGCAGTTGAGAGGGACTTCAAAAAAGCAGCACTATCAGGTCAGACTGTTAAGCAGCTTTAGCACAGCATTTTCCCATGGCTGTGAGAATGCATCCGCAATGGATTGCAGCTCTGTGGCTCATGGCAGACGAGCAGGAAGCCGCCACAGAAGCACCACCTGCTATCTTCCTTCGCACAATTTTTTACCTCGGAGACCCTATGTGGGCCTTCTTTTGTTTTCAGTTAAACCCATGTGATACGATTGACTCCTAGACCACTGTTTCACTATTTCGCCCAATTTTTGAGGGGAGCACAGTGTTTTCCAAATGTGTGGCTGTATTCAAATGACATTTAGGGATCTTTGCCTGCATTAGGGACCTTGTGGAGGGCAAATTAGTGAAACTGATTTTTATTTCTCTTTACTTTGATGAGGGTCAGAATCGACCATGCTGATTCAAGATGATTTTCGTGAAATCGTCCCGATACTGGCAAGAACCGAATATTCCACTAATTGCTCATTATTAGTTATAAGTCTCCTTACATCTACGAGGCGGTCTCCACAAGGAGAAATTCTGCTCCTTAAAATGCAATGGGCACAAATAAAAACCTTACATGTCTCTAGATAGTGATAATACATCTTATGATATTTATGTTCGGCAGAATTACTGTGTCATGCTTTACTGGGCTTCAATAGCATTGTCACCGAACGAAATAGAGATCATTTGTCAGATTAAGGTTATAGAATCTTGTCCTGTCTTCAGCAACAATTTAGAGAAAGTCTGAGAAATTGCTAATGCTGATCGCTGGCTAACATATATTTGCCATTGTGAATGTTTCAAGGTCAGCTTTCCTTAATGCTCAGAAATAACGTGAACTGCTAACAATGTCCTATATCGTCGTTCAACCAGTGTTATCTCATAATTAGTCACCAAATGTTTCCCCACATTATTTCATTTGAATCAACCCAAAATGTTATTTTTGTACACTGTTCTCTGACTGCATCCAAGAATGTGAGCGACGGAGATTTTCATTCAGATTTCCGATGCCATGTCCATAGATATTTAAGTACAGTGTCAATATGACTTTTTTTTCTCTAGGAATATATACACAGCGTCGGACTGGGGTGCCTATGGCCCACCACTAAACTTCATTCTGGGGCCCACTTAATAGATACATGTAAATATTACCTAAAATGCTGTACTTTGCCTAAGAGTATGTATTGCAGGGGGTGTACAGCACCATTGGCGTTGGGAGGTTGGATGCCTACTCCAGTTTCAGGGCCCTTCGGGGGGATTCACCTGTTCCCCTGTGGACCAGTCCAAGCCTGTATATACATAAAACCTGGATCTAGCGTTGGAAATAAACAAGTTTATAAATATTCCAACTAAGGGTCGCTACATCGGTCTCCTGCTGAGCGATGGATTTTAGTTTTTTTCTTTTTGGATCTTTACCTCTTTGTGCCTACCCTCATGGAGTAGGCACAGTATCATCCAGGCTGCTCTCCTGTTGCCATAGGATAGTAAGGAAGACAGAGAGGACCCCTTCAGTGGTTATTATTATAAGCCGACCGGGATGTGGAGGTGTTAGCGGGAGTTCCCAGGAGGGCACCCCACTATACATCGGCTGACTCCCCTTTCTCACTTTTTCCATTTCCATTGTGAAGATACGTCCTGTTTTTCTGCTGTTGAGCGCTGTCCTAATTATCTGTTTGCATTCATGGTATGGCATTGAAGTATTGCAAGGGTATATAGAAATAAGTAACTGAAGGTTGAAAGGACTGGAAACAAAGTACACATTGTCTACTTGTGCATGACTATATGTGGTTCCAGTATACAAGGTACATTTCTGGTCTTTCCAGTATGTCCTAAGGTGTTTGAACAAAAAATGCATGAGACCAGGGCACTAAGTTACAGTTCGCAGTCTATTTTTATGTAGAGGAGTCATCACAAATGAGAGCATCAGCAGCATCAGGGGTGTTCAAATAGATGCAATAGATTTGTTGAAATTAAAACTTCACCTTTAATTCATCTCGCATAAAATACAGCAACGTTTCGACTGTGCAAATAACAGTCTTTTTCAAGCCAATGCATTCCAGGTAAAGACACTAATAACCTACATTTAAGAAATATTTTCAATGTGTGTTCGGTGCAATGTTACCCTACAGAGACCCACTAATCAGCAGAGAGAAGGGTCCAAGGCATTCTCTTGAGCTCTGTGGTCCCATGGCGTTCTCTTGAGCTCTGTGGTCCCTTGGTGTTCTCTTTAGCTCTGTGGTCCCATGGTGTTCTCTTGAGCTCTGTAGTCCCATGGCGTTCTCTTGAGCTCTGTGGTCCCATGACATTCTCTTGAGCTCTGTGGTCCCATGGCGTTCTCTTGAGCTCTGTGCTCCCTTGGTGTTCTCTTGAGCTCTGTGGTCCCATGGCATTCTCCAAAACTCTGTGGTCCCATGGTTTTCTTTTCAGCTCTGTAGTCCCATGGTGTTCTCCAGAGCTCTGTGGTCCCATGGTTTTCTTTTCAGCTCTGTGGTCCCATGGCGTTCTCTTGAGCTCTGTGGTCCCTTGGTGTTCTCTTTAGCTCTATGGTCCCATGGCGTTCTCTTGAGCTCTGTAGTCCCATGGCGTTCTCTTGAGCTCTGTGGTCCCATGGCATTCTCTTGAGCTCTGTGGTCCCATGGCGTTCACTTGAGCTCTGTGCTCCCTTGGTGTTCTCTTGAGCTCTGTGGTCCCATGGCGTTCTCCAGAGCTCTGTGGTCCCATGGTTTTCTTTTCAGCTCTGTGGTCCCATGGTTTTCTTTTCAGCTCTGTGGTCCCATGGTGTTCTCTTGAGCTCTGTGGTCCCATGGTGATCTCTTGGTTCCTATCATTGCACATCCATATACAGCAGCTTGTTTATTTCTTCATTGCATCAGTTTATGTGGCTGACAACTACATTTCTGATGCTCAGACTGTACCTTCTGTGATCTTCGCTAGGAATGACTGGACAAAAGATCTGCAGGATCCTGGAAGCGCTGAAATTTTTGCATAGGAAAGACCTTGCTGACCTGCTCTTCTCTCTTTGTATTGTATAACACGTTTAATGGTGTAAGAACTGGAGGTTAAAGTGCGACTGTCAGGTCTTCCATCTAAAAGATGTATAGGATGGGGACGCTGAGCATGGGGGATATATAGTTTTTATGTTTTGATTCAATATTTTCACATAAAAAGCTGTATAAATAGAGAAAACATTCAGTTTCAGCTTTTATACAGATTTTTACATTACAAATAATGAATCTGATAGAACGCTATTTATATATGCCCAAGCTTCAGCATCCCCCCATCTCTCCTATACTGCCCTTTAATGGAGTATGAGCCCTAACAGGCTTATTTTAGGCCCTCCATAATTTTATCTTGCCAATTGCTTCCCCTCAACCAGTTTTTATGTTCTAGTCTATTATAGTCTTTCATTATAAGTGAAGTGTGTAGCTTATTTTAAATATGTAACCCAGTTGCAGTTTTGAGCAGAGGTGGTAAAACTGCACATCCAGCCAAGTGGCAACAACATGCTATAAACTACAACATAGAGCATATTCATACAGTATCATATATAATATACAGCATATTCATATATTACCAGCTGTCTGTGGGTGTATATAAATATTGCATGTGTACATCTTATTTACGATGCTTATTTAACTAATAAAAACTATCCACCAGTAATAACAGGTCAAATAATAATTTTAGCTATAATGCACCAAGATTTACAGTACAACAAGGATCAAATGGCATTTACCGTAGACTTTCAGAAAGGATGAAGGGCTACAGTCTGTAAGACGGATCATTTCTTATCAATATTAGTATCTTGATGTATGTATATGGGTATTAGCCTACTAGGTGTATTCTGTTGTCATATGTGTTTGACCATTTATATGTACAGATGTAGCAAAGTTTAACTTCACTATTAACGTGTTAAAATAACTTTCTATACCACTCTTGGTTCGCCCTTCCAAGAGCTTTTCAATGGCTGTTGCGTTGAGATAATCTAAAAATAGCTTTTCAGTTCTTAGGGCTTCTTTACAAAAAAAAGCGGTAACATAGGTCCTGCCCTATCTTTATCCAATGTACTATTAACTATGTGTGAAAAATATAGGGCAAGTCCTATCTTTTCACGTGCGTAGTATTAACACCCGAGAATCCCGATTCAAACTCCGTGCAAATGAAACCACTGAAATCAATGGTTTCGTCCCGTTATGTTTCTGTGATTTTCACAGCCGCATAATGGGTCAAAATCACGTCCATCCATTTAAACCCTTAAAGGGGTTTTCTAGTCAAAAATACTATTGGTAACATCAGAAATAGATCATTAATAGTTGATCGGTCGGGGTCCACTGCTCCGGACCCCGGCCAATCAGTAGTGTTGGTGCAAGTTGTCAGCGCCGCAATAACAGAGGTCGGAGCAGAAGCCCCCGTGCCGATCTCTCATGTAGTGGCCAGCAATGGTAACTGCAGGCACAGCTCTCATTGAAATCAATGAGAGCGTACCTGCAGTTACAAGTGTTGGGCACTACATTGGAGGTCAGCGCAGGGGCTCCCGCTCTGATCTCTTTGTATTTGGAGCGGGAGTCTCCTCGCCAACCTCCCATGTAGTGGCTGGCGCAGAGGCTTCCGCTCCAACCTCTGCCCACACAGCTTATCAGGCGGGGTCTCGAGCAGCGGACCCTGGCCAATCAACTATTGATGACCTCTCCTGATGATAGGTCATCAATAGTATTTTTGCTTGGAAAACCCCTTTATGGTAACTTGTCATTGACAATTATCACAGTCAAGTTAAACGGTGTTATATCTGTAGGTTACCATTGAAATGACACTTTTATAAACATGTTACTTTGACTCGATTTCTAAAGCTCTGTTCACATCACGTATGGGCTTTATGCTCAGTGCATATGTCTAGAAAATGTCCTGATGTATATGCCAAACATAAGGTCCCAACATATGTAACAGTAAACCATTCAATTACACATATCGCTCATAGGTAGAGATGAGCGAGCATACTCGCTATGGACAATTACTCGAGCGAGCATCGTCCTTAGCGAGTACCTGCCCGCTTGGAAGAAAAGGTTCGGGTGCCGGTGGGGAGCGGGGAGCTGCGGGGGAGAGCAGGGGGGAACGTAGAGGAGATCTCTCTCTCCCTCTCTCCCCCCCGCTCACTCCCGCAACTCGCCGCTCACCCGCGCCGACACCCGAACCTTTTCTTCCGAGCAGGCAGGTACTCGCTAAGGACAATGCTCGCTCGAGCAATTGTCCTTAGCGAGTATGCTTGCTCCTCTCTATTCATAGGCTCTCAAGTTAAAGGGAAAAAAAAGTATATATACAGTATATATATTTCAAAACTAACTGCCACGTGGACACCTAAGGGGTCTATGAACCTGTTCAATGTATGTTCCAGGAACGTTTACAATGCATACTCTGAATGTAAATACTGAATTCACTGGGAACACATTAATCTACTTACTAATACTTGTCATGTATTCATTTACTTATTTATTTTATTTTTTTATTGTTGTTCATTATACTGCATAAATAAAATGTAAAATGTAAATTTTAGGTCCTTTCAATGAAAAACAGTACGTTTTATCTGGTCAGAGTTCACAACAGTCATATAAATAAACTCAGATAATATGTCATGGTATCAGATAACGTTTACCATGTGACAATTCAGTGATAAAATGTTATCAACAAGTCAAGAACTTGGCAATCGCCCATTTTTTCATAGACGTTAGGTAAGTAGCAATGTTTCTGAAACCAGGGAGCATGGACTATAACTATCAAATAGAGATGAGCGAGCACGCTCGGTTAAGGCAGATACTCGAGCGAGCATCGCTCTTCTCGAGTAACTGCATAGTCGTCCGAGCAAATGCGGGGGGGCGAGTGAGAGAGATCTATCTCTCCCCCACTCTCCCACCCGCCGCCCCACCGCATTTGCTCGGACAACTATGCAGTTACTCGAGAAGAGCGATGCTCGCTTGAGTATCTGCTTTCACCGAGCGTGCTCGCTCATCTCTATTATCAAACCTTTAGATCGCAGATTATAAAATTCAAGTTAGAATGTTACACTTCTTTCCCAGCAGGCAATGTATAATACTGTAGGCTCAGTAGAGACAGTTCCGCTGTACGTGTATTCAGAAAGTATGACCATATCCAACCAAAGTAACCAGTAGGATATTGAACATTTTTCAAAATTAGTAGAGAAAAAAACATGTAAATGCAAAAATTCTCAACTTTTTATGTGCAAGTCCACTGTCAGAGCCGATACTGGCATGGATATCAACCAACTGAAAGAAGCAGTGCAAAACCGAAAAACATGGAGGGAGCTCGCCTTTAGGGTCACCGATGGTCGTGAACGACTAAACGTCTAACAACAACAGACTGTGAAAGTCTACGAAAAGTGGAACCATTGGGCCCAACTGTTTGAGTTATAAAGAAGTCTTGGCCTGCACAAAGATAAGATTGTCAAAGATTCTTATCACGGAGACACAGATTGTGATACCTTTGATATTGCACGGCATGTTTGTTCTTCAGAGGATAATCGGGTTTATCTCTGGTCATAAATGAATAGTTTCAGTCAATGTGCTGACAAGATGGTTCACCGTCACATTTTTTTTTCCCTAAGAAGGGTCACAGTTTTGGTAAACGTGACAAGAATTTCTAATTCACGATAGAGTCTTCCATGGTGATGAGGTTTTTGTGCCTTCCTCTGGATCAACAACACAGGAGGATAAAACAGACTGGACTAGATGGACATTCGGCCTTACAAACTATGTTACTATGATGTCTTCTGTTCCAACTTCACATTTTTCTTACTTACATAAGTCTGAAGATTGCTAAATATACAATGCTGAATGAAATCTGTGTTGTCTTCAAGAAGCTCTGATAGCAGATCTATTATATTGTACTGTCAACATGCAAACCCAATAACCCACGGCCAATCATAAATAAAAGCAAAAGTAGATGTTCAGTTTATGCAACTGCACACATTTTATTATCTTCAGTAGAATATATTAGCACTCAAAAGCCTGTAGATTTACATCGCTTTTATATATTACACATGTACAGTTCAAAGTTACAGCTTGACATATTAAATGTATACAGTATGTCATTTACTCAAAGGAGTAAATGGAAATATATTTGGCACATGACTGAGACCAAACTGAACCAACATCTGCTGTACTTTAACTCTTAACACAAGGTCGAGTGAATTCGTATAAAATCTTGACACGGCCAATTGCTTTCATTTGGTGAAGAAGGTAATCTACTGTAACATTCTAATATCGGCTGCCCAATAAAAGCTATTAGGATAAGAGGTTAATTAGAGGAACGCAGGTAATAAGATATTGGCTGAAGTATCCAGGCACATTTTTGTACTTTATAGAATAAGTTGTTTACTGTTTGTTTACCAGCCATCGTACAGCTGCTGCAATGTTACCTCAGTTTGGTCAATATCGGGTCACAGCACTGAAAAGATTTAAATCAAATTAACTCGATTTAACAAATACATGATTCATTTATATGATTCTTGAGGAGACTGGAAAAGGTTTACGGCCTCAATGTGTCAATCTGATTACATTTTGTTATATTCATCAATTTAGTACTATTATACATATATAAGCCTTAACATGTCCCGTGTTGGATTGTAACCAAAAAGTACTGCCACCATGTGGTTGGATGACCGCATGACGTGTTAAGGCTTTTATATATGTAGGCTAATGGAGGGAAACTTGACATCTAATTTTGTATACTGTGGAGGACACTGTGACACATACTCACCAGCTTGGGGGTGTGGGTTGAGGAACAATAATGCTGCGCCACCCATGCTCCAGTCTAGTGAAGAGCAGCCTCTACTACACTCACAGTCAGCGCCCACATCAAAGCGCTGTACAGCAAGGTACAGTGTCATGTGGGCGGTACCAAGTGTGAGTAGGGAAAGGGGTGGACGGGTGGAGAGGGGAAGCTATCTCATCCAAACTCACTCCACTGTGCCCTGCACTCCGCAGTGTAGCGGAGATCAGTTCTTGCTACACTAACCTGCACTTTTGGTTTAGTTGCTTTTGCTTCACTGACCTGTGGCCAGCTGCTCCTCAAGTGGATCCATTATCACCTGGGGCAGGCTATCTACTAAAATGGTTCTTAAATACATGGATTTTTTTCTCTGCATTTAAAGGATTGTTAAAAACATACATTTCTGTAGTACAAGGCTGCTCCTCTCCTAAATACAGATGTACAAATCTGTGCATACATAGAAATCATGTCTGTAAGGTTTATAACGAAGCCATAATGGTGTGAAGGACCCGCTTTCATTCATTGGGAGTCTGCTGGAGAGCATCATTTCCAGACTATGCTATACTTGCCGCAAACAATACCACAAAGGCCGATGTAAGCCCTGATGGATATGGGAACACAGTCTATTGAAAAGAGAGCTGACAACTCTATACCAATGTACTATTAAATAAATGAGTGCTAAGAGTATTCATTCATGTATTGAGAAATGGAATGATATTGGCCCTTCATTTTGACTGGCTTAAGTAGTATGGATAGCATCTCAATGATATCTTTCTGCTTTGACTATATTTGGCCAATGCTGAGATCAGTGATTGGCCACAGATGTCATGTGTTTAGACAGCACACCAACAGCTACATGGTTGTAGGTGGAGATGGAAGGCTACCGGAGCACCCGGTACATTGACAGGATGAGTATAAGTCATTTTAATGCAGTCCACGCTTAAAATTTCTGATTCCTCACTGCATAAGGGTGGTTTCACATCTACGCCGGGGATTCCGCTTTCCTGCTTCATCCAGGGAGCAGGAATGGGGAAGCCCCGTGGCCGAACGGTTCCATCTGGATGGAACTGAACAGTGACGGCAGACTTCATGGACTATAACGGGGGTCTACCCGCTTTCCACCCAGCTGGCTGGCTTTAGGACAGCGCTTTTTCTTCTAGTATTTTCAGCCACATCTGTGATACACCTCTGGCTTGAGGTTCCGGCGCAGATGTAGGATCGCCCTAAACTTTTTAAGTCTTGTTAATTTATACCGTATTTCAGATCCAATTTCAGTAGATGTACACAATATATAAGACATGGCATCATTGTTAAGAACCAATTATATTAATCTCTTTGACAGATGCCCTAACAGCCACTTGGTAGACCCAAGAGGAGTCAAAAAACACAATTCCTTGCAGTTCTAACACCTCTATATTGGTGCTTTTCAATACTTTTTTTTAGTGAATGTCTGACTTCTTAGGAAAAGATGCAACCTGAAGTGCTTTGACATTGAAAAACCAACCGCATTTTTGGAGCCAACATAAAGTGAAAAGAGAGCATTTTTTATGAAAAATAAAAAAAATGATGATGCTGAATTAAATATTAATATGAATTCATATATATATATTCTTCATAGAGGAAACTATGTTAAGTTATACATAATTCCTTTAGCACAGTATTAAAGCACATACACACACCCCACCAGATTCATACCAGTAAAACAATGAACATTCGCCCTCTTTGCTGTTACTTCATCTTTTCAGTGTTGGACATTAAGTGCTGAGTTTATTTTCATTCAAGGCTTAAGATCTCCTGATGTGTTTAACTTCACAGTGATATTTACTGCACCTCAACAAAACGGAGCGGTCAAGGACACTTCTTAAAGGTGTAAAATCAGTTGTTACTAAAGATGAGCGAGCACCCAAATGCTCGGGTCCACGTTATACGAGTCAAGCTTTTCCTAAAATTCGAGAGCTCTAATCGAGTAACGAACCCCATTGACTACAATGGGAGACTCGAGCATTTTTGTATGTGGGACGCCAGGTCCCGACCTTTTTTTTTTCTTTCTCACTCTCTGGACTGGGGCAGGGTCGAACACGACTTGATGCTCGTTTGAGTAACGAGCACCATTGAGCACGCTCATACTTGAACGAGCATCAAGCTCGGCAGAGTATGTTCGCTCAACTGTAGTTCTTACCCGTCTGAACCTTAAAAACACGATATCGATTGGTGTCTACATAATACTACGCTCAGCATAGACAGAAACCTCCTCCAAGGTGTTTGATAAGAAACGATTCTCGTCTTATTTGGCAATAGGATGCAATGGAACGTCTACCATGATGAGTAGCTGACCATCCAGTAATACTGAACGATTCTACCCCTCTAACAAATGTCCAAAACTTCTCAGTTCTGTTTTGTAAAAGACGCATTAACTTCTCATATTAAAAAAAAAAACTCAAAAGAAAGAAGTATAGACCAGCTATGTAATTCCATGAATTTCAGATTTTTTTATAGAAATCATCATCAGTATAAATCCATCCGCGACCAGAAAAACAAACGTTAAATACGGCTGGTCTTGATCATTTGAGATCTTAAAGTGCACACAACGAGATTAATATGTTTCTCCATAGATATATACTGAAGTAAATAGTTGTTTTTTTAATAGTTTTCACATGCGTGTTGTATGTCTGCGGACTATATTCAGCCAACATGTGATGGGTTACTTATCTTACCATCTTGATGTCTTATTAACTTGTACCGTAGTTATCAGTGGCGGTGACTTTCTGTGTCGACATATATGGCACATGGAATTTATCATGAGAATCCCAGAGAATGGGTAAGAGTCCATCCTTGACTACCAAGATGGCATGCGCTACAATGGGTTTCCTCAACGCTGACATGCTTCCTAACTAACGACGTATGATAAATACCCTCGTATTGCATAACCGCCGCACCTAGACAAGCGAAAAAACCCAATCTTTCTGTATAAAAATCAACTGGAAGACATGTGAAGAGCGAATCTTTCTTATCTTTGGACAAATATCGGGGCACGAAATATTAGAAAATGCTGCTGTTTTTGGAGTTTGGCACTTTTCAAGACATTTTAATGCAAAAAAACCACAAGATATAAAATTAATACCTGCTATGAAATGGCGTAATGTAAAAATGGCAGCGTAATGTTATGGTGCTTTTTGTGACAGTCCCTTTATTCAGTAGAGGATTGTAAAAAAAGCTGTGTGGGGGAAACTTACTAAGACCGACATTCGTGGAGCGCGGTGCGCTGAATACATGAAGAGGCTTCTTAGTGTATCCAGCGATAATTACCGGCAGCTCTGTGCGTCTTCGCAGAAATGGACTACCTCTTCAATACCCCCCACTTTAACGCTGGTGTGCCGGAGGACCCTGCAAGGCTTTATTTTTCGGTAGTGATGATGTAACCATGTGCCTGCTGTAGCCAATCGCTAGCCTTGGAGGTGATGCTACTATGTGCATCAGGAGAACGTCGAGGCCGGTGACTGATGCAGCAGGTACATGGATGTATGGCACGTCATCACTGCAGGGAAATAATGACCTATGAGGACCTCTGGAGCATTAGCGCTGGAACAGCGGAGGATTTAACAGGTAATGTTTTTCCTATTTTTTAATATTTCCTGTTGTTAGGATAATTTCTTTAACTCTCGGCCCCCCCTTAATGAGAAGCTCTGTGAATACAATGTGGTCAATGTATAACTGTCATGACATAACTACACACATTCTTGTTCATGAACGGCCTCTGGATTCTTTCCCCTGTGAGTGATTACGGAACATGTTATATCTAAGGCAACTTACATTTTACCTCGGTGGTCCAAATGTAGGGAACACAAGACATTGTAAGGACATGAGAGACTGTGCTTCGAAAGAGCTAATGCAAAAGGTTCACATTGCTGACCTAGATGTCACAATCCAGGAAAAGAACATGCTTACTGGTAATACATTCCAAAATGTTGGGAACTTCATGTCCCCATATAAAAAGTGAAGTACTTTACAGCTCTCTTTTCCATTTAATCTGCTGGAAACAGGCAGAAAGTGCGAGTCCAAATAGTGAAGAGGAAAATCTGAGTTTGTCGTCTTTGTATGACACACAACGTTCTGTGAGGTCCTTATGCGTTCAACTTCCCCGACTCGTTCAGAACTGTGATGTCTGAGTGAAAGATATGTTATCTGATTTATCTACTGAAAACCCTCCATTCACATAAGACTTTTTCACCTCATCATCCTCCTCCTCGTTTTTCAGTACTGTGGGCTCAATGGCAAAAGGGTTGGCAATGTTGACCTCCGATGTGACGTCCATTTGCTCCAATTCCTTCTTGGAGAGCTTCTCTACTATCCCAGTTCCAAATGCATCACCAAGGACATTTACCATGGTCCTGAATCGATCCCTTCAGAAGAGAAATGTTTCGTTAATGATGTTGCGTTACATTGTCCATTGACGATCAACAACTTGCTAGAAGACTGTTACAAGAAAGTAACATATCAGTTTTTGAAAAGTAAAAAAACAATAGCCATCCGAAGACTTTTGTGGTCATAATGAAAATAGACACTACAATTGCAAGAAAAAGAGAACCCTTTGAAATTACCGGGATTTCTGAATTCATTACTAATAAAATGTGATCTGATTGTTGCCTACGTCACGATTATAGACACAGTTTGTGTTTTGTCCTTAACCCTATCGAGTTGCTGAATTTGATCTAAAGAAGGCGTTGCATACAAGGCATCCCAGAAATATTGATGAACTGAAACACCTTTGCATGGAGGCATCGACCAAAATTCCGCCTCAATTTTGTGAAAATCCTATTTGCAGCTATAGGAAACATCTGGCGGGTGTGACTGATGCTAAAGGGAGATCTACAGATTAGTAAAAGGAATCTGTTACATTGAAAATGCAGTCCAATGAACAGGAAGCCTAGTATAGAGCAAGAACTGAGCAGATTGATATATACCGGTAGCTTTTGGCGGAAAAGATTCAGTAAAACCTGACATTTACTAATTTAAACCTATGCTCTTTCTGGGTTTAGCAGCCTAGTAGGCGAACCTACTCCATGATTGACTGCCTTCTGTCTATCAGTGTACAAACAGATATAACAGTCTATCGTTGAGTGCACCGCCCATTGGACTGCTACAGTAAACCCAGAATGGGCATAAGTTTAAATAACTAAATGCCAAGTTATACCAAAACTACATATCCATCTACTCAGCTCCTCCTGCTCTATACCACGTTTTTTAACTTTAAATTTAAGGGTTTGTTACTTCTTCGCCCTGCACGGGCTATGGTTTCTTAATGTGCTCAATAAAAAAAACATCAACCTTACAAACGGTTTGGGTGCTATTATTTTGCCTAGACTGCTATCTAAGGCCTCGGTCACGCGACCGTTTTTTGGTCCGATCTGCAGACGCGCTTGCGATCTGCAGATCTATAGACCAAATGCATCCCAATGGGATCGGTCACATGTCCGCTTTTTATGCAGATGTGCGATCAATTATAGGACACAACGATTCGCAGAACGCGCCTATCTGCGTTCTGCGCATCGCTGTGTTCTATATATGCGCACAATGGGGCCGCCGGCAGCAGCGCCGACCCCATAGAGAACATATACTTAATGATCGTCCTTCTCTGCCACAGCTGTTACAGCTGTGGCAGAGAAGAACGATGTTCGCCCACTAAATTTAATGGAGCCGGTAATACAGCCAGCTCCATTGAAAGCAATGGGCTGCCGGCGAGCGCAGGATGAATTTTCGGGAAGGGCTTAAAAATATAAGCCCTTCCCTGAAAAACATCCTAAAATGTGTAAAAATAAAAAAAGTATACTCACCTTTTCCCTGCAGACAGAGTTCAGCCGCGTCCCGCCAGCAGTTCTCCTGAACTGCTCTGTGTAGTATTCAGCAGCCGGGGATTTAAAATCCCCGCCTGCTGAATGGGCTGCCTCTGATTGGTCACAGCCCTCACCAATCAGAGGCAGCTCTCACTCACCCATTCATGAATTGGTGAGTGCTGCCTCTGATTGGCTGAGCGCAGGGACCAATCAGAGGCAGCTCTCAGCTATTGAATGACAGCTGAGAGCTGCCTCTGATTGGTCCCTGTGCTCAGCCAATCAGAGGCAGCACTCACCCATTCATGAATTCATGAATAGGTGAGTAGAGCTGCCTCTGATTGGTGAGGGCTGTGACCAATCAGAGGCAGCCCACTACAGCCTACTACACAGAGCAGTTCAGGAGAACTGCCGGCCGGACGCGGCTGAACTCTGCAGGAAAAAGGTGAGTATCCTTTTTTTTTTATTTTTACACATTTTAGGATGGTTTTCAGGGAAGGGCTTATATTTTTAAGCCCTTCCTGAAAATTCATCCCGCGCTCGCCGGCAGCCCATTGCTTTCAATGGAGCCGGCTGTATTGCCGGCTCCATTGAATTCAATGGGCGAACATCGTTCTCCTATGCCACAGCTGTGGCAGAGGATAGCGGGCAGTGCAGGGTGGTTTCACTAAAAACACTGCTAGGTGCAGCTTTTTCAGCGAATCGTCGGCCCTGGTCACGCGATTTGCGGATGCGCATCCGTTATGCGATCCACAAATCGCGGGAAAAAACGCCCGTGTGACCGAGGCCTAAGTCACAATTTTAGAAACAATCTAATGAGCCTACATGTTATTAGTAATCAGTGCAAGAATTAGGTCATGCCCAAGGGTTCACTTACTTTTTTTTGGAACTATACACTTGCTCTGCTGCTCTCCATCATAAATATAAGTATTTTAAAGTTGGAAGAAATGTTATATAACGGAGTCAGACTGATGTGTCTATGGAGTTTTCTTTTTTATCTACCGTAATTATATTGTGCGCAATTACCAGTGAATGCGATTCTGTAATAAGCCGGGCTATAAACTGTATGATAATACACCCTCTGCAAGCTATTGCTCAAGGATGGAACATTTAAAAATAATTAACTCAAATATCTTCTTTTCACATCTCAGCTTTCACAAAATGTACATTTTTTTGTTACAAGTTATAAAATAATCTTACTAGTTGCCATGGGAACGCAACTATTTTCAATCTGTATTTAGAGATTTATTTGCACATCTTTTTCTGCTATTTCTGTGTGCGTTTTCTATCGATTGCTATTCGAGATAGAATTTAGAAATGTAGATCTAGCTTGGTAGCAGTACCCCAAATTTAGGAATCTCACCCCCCATATGATATTATGCCATGCTCGGCTATGCACTTACAAAAGCCAGTCCACAGCAATGATAAGAGTGACATCCTCTGCTGGAAGCCCCACAGCGCTCAGAACGATCACCATGGTAACAAGGCCAGCCTGAGGAACCCCGGCAGCTCCTACGCTGGCGGCTGTAGCTGTCACACTGCAAAACGGGGAAGAAGTGTTAGAAAGTAACACAAATTTTCTTTAGTGATGGACATCCTTTAAACAATATATAGGAAAGAGACAATGATGAACAGATGTGTGACATTCTACTCCAAAAAGTGTGTTATTGTAGGTGTGGGGCACAACTCTGAGATAGAAAGGGGATACAGCGACTCGCATTGTATTCCCATGCAAAGCAGGAATAGAAAAGTGTGTTAGGGTGGTTTCACACCCGCGTCGGCACTTCCGGTTTACCGGCTCCACTTGGGGAACAGGAAAGAGAATTCCGCTGACCGTGTCTCAGGATGGAACCTAACACCGCTGAATGGACACCACTGACTATAATAAGGTCTGTTAAGTTTCCGCTCAGCTGCCCGACTTCTAGAGAGAAGAAACAGCACTGCATGCAACACTTTTTCTTCCAGTATTTTCAGCCGGGTCTATGATGGCACCTCCAACCGGAGGTTCCAACGTAGATGTGAAACCGGCCTTAGAGGAAGTGGACAGTATGACATGATAAAGCTTTATTACAAATAAGACTGCAACTTGGAAAACAAATTCCTATGATGAATATTTTGGTTCCCATGATATGTAATGTTGAATGTACATACCTAATTGTGACGATCTGACCAACGTCCAACTGCATGTCATTCAGCTGTGCTATGAATACTGCTGCCACTGCTTCATACAGAGCGGTGCCATCCATATTGATAGTGGCCCCCACGGGTAGAACAAATCTTGTTATCCGTTTGTCCACTCTGTTCTTCTCTTCGGCACAGCGGAAAGTTACCGGTAAAGTTGCTGAGCTGAAAATCATTAAAACAGGATATTGAAAGACGTGCGTGGGTCTGGTTGCACAACTAGAAGTTTTCTGTATTGAGTCAGTAATGTGAGTGATGAGCACCCCTATTGGTACCCAACTCAACAGAAAGGTACAACAAGGTGCACTTATGCCATACTGTGAGCGTATGTTGGCACGTTCTGGATGCCGAGGAAAGGGGTGAGTGCAGCCATTGACTCGGCATGTCATCCATATATACTATTCCTCATAATCAGGTATCTGTTCAAAGTTTTCTATGCAATCAGCAGAGCTTTATTTCTGAATTACTGGCTAATATAAATGTGAAGGGCAAGTTAAATGTCTAACACCCCCGATGAGACTGTAATTCGGGGGGCAATACGTGTGGGGTCTTTTCTCTTCAGATCCTGTGTAAATGGATCACCACAGTCTTGATACTTTTTCATCTCTCTTTATGCTGGCTGGTAGTATTATCTCATTCCAAATTATCATCATAGGATGGTTGTACGGGGGACTGTATGGTTGTACCCAAGACTGTATGTGGTATACCAATTCATTTTTTAGGCATTTGCACTTGGCAAGTAAAAATATTGATATGTCAATATACTTTTTTTAACCTCCTAAAGGGAATGTTTCATCACAAAATGACCTATTGTATGAATTAACTTTTAATGTTAAACTTATTTTGAAAACATTTTTTGATGATTTTTGTATTTTCAGTGTCTACCTGTTTTGTAGAGAAAACTTCTCAGCAGTCATTTTATTATCATCACAGGCAGGATTACAATGACATCATAAGCCAGGTAAACTTTATATATCAAGGAGAATATTATGCATCTAGCGGACTGTTGCTATAGACTTTGAAGACTGTTTTGGCACCTTGGGGCTGAGATTGGATTGTCTAAATATGGTGTCTTGTAGACTTTCTATTAAGCTACATGACCTCGTGGGCTTGTTCATCTTAGGAATATTGGTGGGCTGGAGACTGGAGTGCGTCATGCAGGGCCTGTGTGACCTGTAAGACAACATTTGTGCTTTGGATATCATCAAGCAAGGCCTGGAGTGTCATGGAAAGAAGAGGTGGAGCTAACTCGGAAATTTGCTACTGTTTGGGATAGTCTAGCTGCAGAAAATTGCAGCCTAAACTTTGAGCTGTCGCTGAAGCGGTGTGGCTGGGTGTGTACTGTCACTCCGGGCAGAGGTCCATTGTGGGGAGTCTGCTGGGGCTGTAAGAGATGTTAGCCTAGAAGAGAGAAAAAGCAGGTTTGGTGGTGCTAGACTCAGGCTACAACTGAGTCAAAGAGTGGCTGAGAGAGCCATCAGTCTGGGAAGGCCTGGTGTGTAGCGAAAGGTTATACTACGCTCTTGGGCCTGTTTGCTGCTGTGGTGTAGTGGACTGAATGGGAGCTGAATAGTGAATAGTGTTGAACCTCCTCCTGTGCGCATGCATTAGACTGTGTTGCCAAGTTGAACTGCAAGTTATTATATTAATTGTGACAAGCTTTGAAAAGAGGTGTGAAGTTAACACTGGTTTAAGGCCCTTGTGAGGTCAACAGTGACCTGTAAAAGATAGCAGTTACTACTGAATATATTTTTATGAAGAAAAAAAAATCAAGCTCCTAGAAGGAGTTGTTGTTTTGCTGCAAAACTCAGCATGTAGTTCCATCTCAGGCAGATATGCGAATAATTAGAGTTGTGGGGTGATTAGATGAATGGTCTTGCCACCTGAGGCCCTAAACGTGGTTCCCCCTTGGCCTATAAAAGGCTCTCAGAGGCTCCTTGTGTGTAGTGGATCTCTTATTCACATCTGTAGTCACCTCTTCTTCCGCTTGTGTAGAGCTTGTTGACCACTAGACGCCTCTACGACGCAGAGAAGAGATGTCACCCCGTTACCAGAGTCTGAGAGGGGGCATTATTGGGATGTGAGATGCTGGATGGTCGTATTGATGAACTGCCCACCACCTGGGCCCTTCTGACCACACGGTTAGGAGGTGTTGGGAGCAGTGGATGTGGGAGGGCACACAAAGTGACTGGGCTCAGGACCCTCCGACAGACCACCAGTAGAGAGGAGCGTCTGACCAGACTGTTAGGAGGTGTTGGGACCAGTGGATTGGGGCACACAAGGTGACCGGGCTCACGATGCCCTCGAAAGGCCACCAGTAGAGAGTATCGTCTGATTGTCCGACAAGCAAGAGCATCTCCAACTGTTTTGTTGTCCGCCATCCAGAGACAGGTGGCGCCATTGTTACATCCCCGTGTCTGTCAGAATAATTTTCAGGTGCTTGGCTGAAGGACATTTCGTCTCACAGCACCCATTATATGTTCTGCTTTTGACACCCACCCACCATCGCCTCCGTTTGCAGTGGTGTCATGAATGAAGAAAATTAGTGCTATGGAGTGGAACCGGATTGTCTTAAATGACAAATCCAGGTTTAGTTTTGGGCACTGACGACGGCCATGTTCATGTCTTGAGACCTCAGAGGGAAGCACCTGAATCTTGCTTTTGCTGTGAAGCAGCACACTGCCCCCTGCTGGTGTGATGATTTAGGGGTCCATCGCATATGACAGCCGTTCACCCATAGTGGTACGAGGGACAATGACAGCTCAGCGATATGTTCAGGACATCCTGCAGCCACATGTGTTCCTCTCATGGCGGCTTCCAAGAGGCATTTTCCAGCAGGATAATGCTCGGCTGCACACACAAGGGGGTCACAAGAATGTCTCCACAACATTGTCACACTTCAGTGGCCTGTCCATCGGGGACGCCAACTTCGACAGCCTATGAGGCTCAGTTACAGTAAAAGTGGAGCAATATGCCGCAGGATACCATACGGAACCTGTATGACTCCATGCCTGCCCGTATCATATCTTGTATCCAAGCTAGAGGCGGTACAACAAGGTACTAGAGCCTCCATGCCCGCCCGTATCACATCTTGTATACAAGCTAGAGGCGGTACAACAAGGTACTAGAGCCACCCTTCCCGTGTTCAGTTTTCCGCACTAAATTATCCTTTTGCTCTGATACTGTAATCACTTACTTATATCAACGTTACAATCACACATATAAGTTTCATTCAATTCTGACAACTCCTTCTAGGGGATAGATTTTTTTTACAATAGGTGTATGTTTAAGAATTAGCACGACGAAAAGTGTGTGCTGCAACCACCATGCGTACTGTGTCCTACCCTGTGAACTGTAACCAAGAAGTACGTTGTGCCCCTGTACAGCAGAGAAAAAGTAAAAATCTTCTGTTTTACCAAATCAAGGTCTGCGACTGCTTCAATGTGTACTTGATGGGTTTATTGCTTTTTGTGCATTGCTCAGTTGACACCCACCGTATTTTCAATATTTATGATGTAGCAAGCAATAAAAAGTATCTATTCAAAACATGGTAAAAATGAAAAAATGACTTACCTTGACGATATCATAAGAGCTGTGAGAAGAGCCTGTGCCATACCCATTGCGAAACGGAAAGGGTTCTTCCGTACTATTACTAGATAGATAAGTGGCAACACTATAATGGAATGGATGGCGAGTCTGTAAGAACAATCACAAGATTATCAAACATATCAACCTGTCACTATAATGCAAATGAAAACCATCAACAACTTGAGGTAAGTTATGTGTACATTCCATTATGGATGGGAGCAATAAAACGTTTCATGGTATCTTAAAGGGGTTGTCCCGCGCCAAAACGTTTTTGTTTTTTTTTCAATAGCCCCCCCGTTCGGCGCGAAACAAACCCGATGCAGGGGTTTAAAAAAAAAAACGGGTAGTACTTACCCGAATCCCCGCGCTCCGGTGACTTCTTACTTACCTTGCGAAGATGGGCGCCGGGATCTTCACCCTCGGTGGACCGCAGGTCTTCTGTGCGTTCCATTGCCGATTCCAGCCTCCTGATTGGCTGGAATCGGCACACGTGACGGGGCGGAGCTACGAGGAGCCGCTCTCTGGCACGAGCGGCCCCATTCAGAAGGGAGAAGACCGAACTGCGCAAGCGCGTCTAATCGGGCGATTAGACGCTGAAAATTAGACGGCACCATGGAGACGAGGACGCTAGCAACGGAACAGGTAAGTGAATAACTTCTGTATGGCTCATAATTAATGCACG
Source organism: Eleutherodactylus coqui (assembly GCA_035609135.1). Taxonomy (NCBI): domain Eukaryota; kingdom Metazoa; phylum Chordata; class Amphibia; order Anura; family Eleutherodactylidae; genus Eleutherodactylus; species Eleutherodactylus coqui. Next base: position 219,191,455 of record CM069409.1, on the reverse strand, counting down.
ATGTACATTACAAAGTGCATTAATATGGCCATACAGAAGTGTATAACCCCACTTTGTTTCGCGGGACAACCCCTTTAAGTTTATACATTATTTTCCCCTTAACATAAAAGTTGACATATATAAAAAACATACCCACTGAGCACTGTTGCCATATAAAGACCAAGCTTGCGGAAGATCTCCCAGTCATTGACTTCAATTATCTTTCCTGCAATCAAAAACAAGATGCCAATGGGCATGTACCTAAAATGCATGAAATAAATAAATGTGTTATTCGAATGAAACGTTATACTTCTACTAAGAAACAGTAACAGTATAATGTGAATTAGTGCACTCAGGAAGAAACAAGAGTGTGCAGAAATAAGGCCCCATGCACATAGGGCAAACTGAATTGCGGTTACCGCGCTTGTTACTGGTGCGGGCGATCCGCGGCTCAAGTTGCCCATAGATGTGCGTGGAGATTCCTCTGTCCGTGAACAAAAGAGGATTTTATTTGCGGAAACAACGTTCCGAAAACAAAATCGCAGCATGCTTTATTTTAGAGCAGGATACGCAGGGACGGATTCCATTGATTCAATGGAAGCTGTCCATTCCGCTGCACTTCTGCAGTGAGCACTGCAGAAGTGTTGCGGGATCCGCGTCAGCGCAGGGAAATCTGTACTGCGCATGTGTGCCGGCAGCAAATCCACAGTACAGAAGAAAATAAGAAACGACAGGTAAGCAGAGTCGCTGGCAGCGGGCATGGGCGGATTCCGTGCGGGATTCCCTACACGGAATCCATGCATGCTGTCTGCAGGCGGCCTAAGACTGACTTGAGAACCCAATTTTTCTTAGTGTTGATATTAGTAAATCTTGTATGTGGCATATATATATAAATCATTGTTGTGTTGGTAAACATGTCGGGACTACTATTAAGCATGCCACCAGCCCTTTGTTGCTTATTGATGCTTAGGAATTAAATTTCAATTCCCTTTCTCTCATTCCTCTTTGCATAAAAATGCTGATTTTTGTTTTTTTATATAAATATATGAATATCACATAAGTTGATGGAAGAAAACTACTAAACCACTAACAAGTACACAAATGTCTATAACTATTGATTATTTTGTGTATACCATATGTGTCATATAAAACCAATTAGAATCTTTTATTATTGTGTTTACACCAACCAATTAAACAGCAACTGGACAGAAACTCAGATATTTCATAGTTTGTCCCAGTACGGTGCATGTGCTGCTCATTAGGTAAGATACAAGTTCATCACTTACCACATGATTATCTGGACTATTTGCATTGTTGCATCGTTTAGCGCATTGAAAAAGTCCACCAAAACTTGTCCCTTTTCTCCCATTTTTCCAATGACAATTCCAAATACAAGACAAAAGACGATAAGGCCTAAGACGTTGACTCCATCACTGTACATGCCAACAATTGTGTATTCCTTTGTTTTGTTCTGTAAGGTCAAAAACAATCTTAACTTAAGCGTTCGAGACAACCACCAACATGTCATATTTATGAACAAATACAAAAATGGATGTTTCACCTATGTTGCTGCATCTCATATTATCTATTCAAATATGCTGCTTTCTTCTACACCCCCTCATATCTGTCATTCATTACCTCGATTACCTACATTTTGTTGGCTTTTGAGCCAACTCTCAATACTACCGTGCCAACTCTCAACCTCTGCTGGCTGCTTGACAGAAAATACAGTCACATCATCTCTTACAAAAAAGGTAAAAAAAAGTATGCATTTATCTTTATACTGCAAACACACTGTAATTATATACATACCCAAGTACTACCTGGGAGTACTCAGCACTACAGCTGCCCTATTTGTACTGACAATGGATTTGTCCCTTAAACTGACATATACCACTTCAGTAATCTGCTGTCAAAATACTAACGGCTTCCTGCTGGGAGTGGTGAGTTACATTTGATTAAGTCAACGTCATGTGATCAGTCAACGGGCTCAGAGCTCCGTCCATGATCACATGACGGTGACGTCATCACAGGTCCTAAAACATGCAGAGCCTGACAGCAGCCGTGTGCTTACAGGACCTGTGATGATGTCACCGTTATGTGATCAGGGGCAGAGCTCAGAGCCTGGGTGACTGATCACATGATGGTGACATCATCGCAGGTCCTGTAAGCACATGGCTGCTATCGGGCTCTGCTGGTTTAGGACATGTGACCAACTCCAATCCCTTTCACTGTATTATGTTAGTAAGTGGCACACTGCGCCACCAGAAACACTGGTACTAGTCTTTATCCTATTAAAGAGATGCATAAAAACACAATATTATAGCACGTTTACAAGACTAAATGAAAATGTTCACAATCCCATCTGTTGTAACCCCTCAAGGACCAAGGATAATAAATATACGGCTATAGTAAAGATATGGTGCAGGATTAAAGCTCCTGCTCCTGTAATCAAGCAGGGGCAAGTTGGGTTCTCAGCTATTAGTCACAGCTGAGAACCCGGAGGAGAAGGCAGAAGTGATTTTTAACTGCTTCTGCCTTCTTCTTTACAGGCTATATAGTACTCAATGAGAGCTATGTAGTTTAGAGAGAAAGTGGAAGTGTTACTACGGCTATTCGACCCAGCGGTCATGTGACCACCGGGTGCCCGCTGTCACGGCAGAGCTGCAGGATCACTGCAGGAGGATGTTTTTTCCTATAACTGTGGCCCCTATGGATGCCCCAGTTACTGTGGAAAAGTGTGAAATAAAAAAAAAGACAATTTGAATGATCTCTGGAGGTCCTATATGACGTGATGGGGGATATAGATGTTAAAAAATAGTTACAAAAATAAGTTTAAAAATTACAGAATAAAATAAAAATATGTATATAAAAAAGAAAATGACCCACCGCTGATGCCAAACAAAACGTTGCTATTAGCACCCTGTAATCCGAGACTATAGAAATTATATATCAAAATGTCCAAAACAAAATTAAAAACCCATTGCTGTCATTTATTTTAGCCTAAATATACTAACTTAAAAATAAACTGTAAATTAAAAAAAAAAACTTTTTAGCTGAAAAAAGTCCAAAAAATATTAAAAATAGCCCAATAAGTCATGAAAACAAAACACAGCAAAAATAATTTTTGGTAGCTGAAGAAAAAAAAAAATAGGGCAGTAAAACTACCAAATGGGTAAAATCCCCCCCCAAAGGGGCCTTGTCCTTTAGGACCAAAACACCCTGGTCCTTAAGGGGTTAACATTAATAAATCCATCTGGACATCCATCACAACAACCTTAAACATATGAACAGAAGCAGGATATTACCTCTTGATCTCCTGTCAGGAACAGATCGAAGGTGCCATTCTTGTCGATGGTGCTGTTCTTGTCAGGTTCCTTTGATGGTTTCTGCTCTTGACGCTTGGTCTTGTACTGTAATAGACAATGTTCATATCATTGTCTTAAGCTCTTCAGATGTAAATTTAAGAAGCACTAAAGCTTAAACCTTAACTCCAGCTGCAGGGAGAGGAGGAGACGGATCCATTATCTCTTCACAGTGAAGTCATCAACTCATCGCAGATTATTATAAACTTGCTTTTATTTGTGCAGCAACTAAAAATAATGCATTGAAGGTTCCATTCAAATCCTTCTTCAGGTTTGCAAACCTCATATCAGCAAGCAGTGTAGGACTCCATAGATTTTCTATGTAACCCCTACATTGCACCAAGCAGGGGCAGAAACAGGTGAATGGGTGCAGAGCTCAGCTTACAGCTTCTGTCTGCTCATTTTAAAGACTGTGGGGGTATCAGCAGCCGGATCCCACCGATCAATACTTCTGACGAGGCACTATTACATGCCAGAAGTTTTTTTACAGTTTAGTTACCCTTTAACAACGCCTAAATAAAGCTCTACCAAGTGTTATGCTTAATAGCACAACCACCCCCTAGGTGAGGGCATCACACGGTACCTTTGGTTGTCTCTGCTGCTTACTAGAGATGAGCGAGCATGCTCGGTAAGGGAAATTACTCGAGCGAGCATCGGCATTTTCGAGTAACTGCCTGCTCGGCCGAAAAGATTGGGGGGGGGTGGGGGGTGGATCTCTCTCTCTCCTGCCCGCAAATCCCGCAGCCCCTTGAATCTTTTCAGACGAGCAGGCAGTTACTCGAAAATGCTGATGCTCGCTCGAGTAATTCCCCTTACCGAGCATGCTCGCTCATCTCTACTGCTTACCATTTCAGCTTTGTCCTTTTTTCTCCTCTGCCCGCTAACATTTCAACTATAACACACTGTTATCTTTGCTAGCCTCTCCGAGGTAGGCTGGTTTTGTCTAAAATGAGTCTGTCAGCTCTAATATGCTGTCCAAACTGCAGGCATCATGTTATAGAGCAGGAGGAGCCGAACAGACTCATATATAGATTTATGGGGAAAGATTCAGTATAACTTGTGTTTTACTCATTTAGACATTTGCTAATTCTGAGCTGAACAGACCAATGGGCGGAGCTATCAGTACATACACAGATAGCTGTCAATCACTGATAACTCCTCCCACTGGGCTGTTCAGCTCAGAATGAGCAAATGTCTATATGTATATTACAGTATGCAGGACAGCTCTCCAATGTCAGCGGCTGTTCTGTATATGTATATTACAGTATGCAGGACAACTCTCCAATGTCAGCGGCTGTTCTGTATATGTATATTACAGTATGCAGGACAGCTCTCCAATGTCAGCGGCTGTTCTGTATATGTATATTACAATAGGTAGGACAGCTCTCCAATGTCGAAGGCTGTTTGGTATATGTATATTACAGCATGCAAGACATCTCTCCAATGTTGAAAGCAGTTCTGCATGTATATGTATTACAATATGCAGGACAGCTCTCTGATGTTGGAGGCTGTTCTGCATATATATATTACAGTATGCAGGACAGCTCTCCGATGTAGGAGGCTGTTCTGTAAATATATATTACAATATGCAGGACAGGCTTCCAATGTCGAAGGCTGTTCTGCATATGTATATTACAATATGCCAGACAGCCTCTGACATCAGACAGCTGTCCTGCATACTGTAATATATATATATATATATATATATATATATATATATATATATAAAAACAGAATATTCCCCGACCTCGGAAAGCTGTCTTGCATAGTGTTAAAAACATGTGCTATACATATTGCATGCAGTTACAGGATGCCATTGTATGGCACTGTATTGCAGAGCTCTATTTATCTATCAATCTATCTATCTAGAAATAGAGCCCTATAATATAAATGTATGTTATATCACTATACATATATTTACAGGATTATTTATTACAAATGATCTTCCCGATGTGAAACACTCATAACTCACGTTTAATTTTTCATCATATTTCTCACGTTTAATTTTTATAAAAAAATGCTAATAAAATAATCTTCCTTTCTATGTGTTTCTCTGGAGCAATTCCAAGGAATCCACAACTTGCTTTCCCACCCAAAATAAATAAGAGCTGGGTTGCGGATGGCAGAGAAATTGTATTGGAAAGGGTTAATATAATCATTTTTTAATGGCCTACTCCTAGTAATTGGAGTATCAAATGTATGAGAGCGATGAATTCTAAGAGTTGATGTATTAGTGTTACGTGTGCTGCTGGGATCTGTAGTTCTAAGCTTCCTAGCAGCACAGCCCTCACAGGGTTAATTGATTGAGCTGGCTGGGTGTGGTACTTCCTGCTAGCCAATCTCCTGGGTCTGTGCTCACTTATAAACCCAGCTCCTTGTCAGTCTGTCTGGTGTTCAGGGTGAGCAATCATGAATCCTTGTCTGTTGAAGTCTGCTGTGTGACCTGCTATCTGTGTTCTGTTGCAGCTTGCTGTGTGATCTGTGCCTTGCGGGTTCATGTCCGGTTGTATGTTTATTTTGTGTCAGTTTGGTCTGCTGAGTTTGTTTGCTATGTCTGCGCTAGGTTGCCCCCTAGGGCCATCTAGTAGATGTGTCTTGCTAGTGTGGGGACTGCAAGATATGAAGGGCCTTGCAGCTTAAGTTCATTGGCCAATGTACGAACTAACACCTCGCATTTATATTCAGCTTATCTGCTATTAGTGGTTGCATTGTGGCTGCTGTATGCTGTGTATTCGGGCTCTGTGTGTCCTGTTGTTCAGTCCCTGTCATGTGGCATGTGAATGCGTCCTGTTTTGGTGCGTGGCTCCTAGGATCAGCTAGGGCCGAGATCCGAAGACCGCTGGGCTGCCCTTACTGGGGCAATGTCCCCGCTTAGGTAGGGCACTGTCATCCTCCCGTGTAGAACGTCTTTGCCTGAAATCCATGTGAATTTCCTGTGAAACCCGTCTGCGTACCTAGTCCTCTCTTTGGTCACGATCGTATGGGCCCCGTACCTAGTTTGCCCACACGATCGTAACAATTAGGTTGTTATTGGTGATGTATTCGCATCTACTGGACTAATCATCAATAGTATCTCCAAAGATATCATATATTATCCTGCAGCTCAGCATATCGCACAAGGATTAACTACGAAGTTCTTTAAAAACATCACGCTGGTCAGAATTTCTTCAGACAATTCTGTCTTCTGTAAGGTAATAACTGTTTAAGTGATATGGTATAAACACAACTATCTAAACTAGTAACATATGGTCCGCGGTCAATAACAAATCAATGGACGCCCTGAATTATATGTAAAAGGTAATAAATGAAGGGTGTTGTCCTACCTGTTGGAAGCATGCCTGGACAAGATTTTCCGGGAACATATTTCTAAGAGATAAGTGAAGGTTTAGTTAAAAATAACAGTCACAAAAGCAATGTCTTATAAATAAATGTGTCCACAGACACTTCATTCTAGTGGGTATATATGTTACATTATGTCACAGCCTAAGGCCTCCTTCCCACGAGCGTGACGGGCTCCGCCGCGTAATATTACGCTGTGAAGCCCGTCACGGCGCCCCCCAGAGCCCCTATACTTACCTGCGGGAGATAGCGTGAAATCGCTTCCCCGCCCACCGCCGCCGCGTCACCACCCGTCACCGCCCACCGCCGCCGCGTCACCAGCCGTGTCACGTGACGCGGCCGGCCGCGTCATATGGCGTCATATGACGCGCGGCGGTGGGCGGGAAAGCGTTTTTTCACGCTATCTCCCGCTGGTTACAGCGGGAGATAGCGTGAACGGACGGCTTCCATTGATTGCAATGGAAGCCGTCAGTGCGTACAGCCCGTCCTCACCCGCAGAAAATAGAGCATGCTGCGGGTGAGGACGGGAGAAATCACGGTGCGTAATTCCGCGGTGGAATTACGCATCGTGAGCATTGTGCTATTAGGTTCAATAGAACCTAATAGCTGCGGGCAACGCAGCGGATTTTCGCCGCGAATTACGCGGCGGAAATCCGTTCGTGGGAAGGAGGCCTTAGGAGAAATATCAGAGAGCCCTGGCAATACTTGGTAGAATACAGCGAATGTACAGAAAAACAAAGATTAGAGCATATGGATGCATTCCAGGACCATAACGATAAAGTATGGAATATCCTGCATTAGAAAAACATTAAAAACAGTGGCTGCATTAAAGAACGCTGATGTGTTTCAGCGCAGACAAGAGTCTTAGTTATTACACAGTCATACAAGACAACCACGTTATATATTGGAACACTAGGATATGACCTAATTCTAGAATCCAGAACGCCTCTCTCGTTAATAATTTGTAAAACCAGCTACCTCCCCGTATAGGTCTTGTGGATTCTAAAATTAGGTACTTGAATTCCTTCTGAATTAAATTACAGAAGAGATCTTATGTATTTCTACTAATATAAATGGAGTTATTTAAAGGGGTTGTCCCGCGGCAGCAAGTGGGGGTATACACTTCTGTATGGCCATATTAATGCACTTTCTAATATACATCGTGCATTAAATATGAGCCATACAGAAGTTATTCACTTACCTGCTCCGTTGCTAGCGTCCCCGTCGCCATGGTTCCGTCTAATTTCGGTGTCTTCTTGCTTTTTTAGACGCGCTTGCGCAGATGGGTCTTCTCCCTTCGGCTCCGCTCGGCAGCATCGGCGTTTTGGCTGCGCCCCCTTGTACGCGTCATCGCGTAGCTCCGCCCATGACGTGTGCCGGTTCCAGCCTCCTGATTGGCTGGAATCGGCACGTGACGTGGGCAGAGCTACGCGATGACACGTACAAGGGGGCGAAGCCAAAACGCCGATGCTGCCGAGCGGAGCCGAAGGGAGAAGACCCATCTGCGCAAGCGCGTCTAAAAAAGCAAGAAGACACCGAAATTAGACAGAACCATGGCGACGGGGACGCTAGCAACGGAGCAGGTAAGTGAATAACTTCTGTATGGCTCATATTTAATGCACGATGTATATTAGAAAGTGCATTAATATGGCCATACAGAAGTGTATAACCCCACTTGATTTTGCGAGACAACCCCTTTAATGTTTTCATATCTTATAGGTATGTGTAGGAGGTACTTGTTAATCTATGAATTGAAGCCAAATCATAGCTTTCTTATATATACCCTGTTTCCCCAAAATCATGATTTTTCAGGATTTTCGGGGAGGCTTAAATATAAGCTCTACCCCGAATATAAGCCCTAGTTACAGTTCATGAAAAAAAGTCAATAGAAATGCATTAGGTGCGTGAAAAGGGCCGTAAAAACGCTTTTCACGCAAGTCAGCGGTGTCACTTACACCGCAAGGCTGGGTCTATGTCCTTTCTGCTACTCTCCAGACCTCCGGTGCGGTTCTCGCAGTCCTCGGCTGCCCACGATGGATCACTTCCTGGTTACGGGATTCATAAATCCCGCCTCCACGAAGCGATGGCTGTAATTGGTTATTTGAGCGCTGCATTGATTGGCTGAGCAGGATTTATGATACGCTGAGAATCGTTCACTTCTCGTTCAGTGTTTCACATTCACAATGTTGAAACGCAGCGATAAGTGAACGAGACGACAATTATTTTTAGGTTGGTTGTAACTGAACGACGAACGAAAAGTGAATAATTCTCGTCTGTAGCGTGGTTGTTGGCTCGCGCTTAAACCAAATGATCATTGCTCACTTTCGCTTATTTGAACGTTTTTTTGAACGATAATCGTTATGTCTAAACGCACTTTAGGATTCATATCTGAGCTGTGAGTGTTTTTTAACGCACCCACTGTATTTAATGTATTTGTAATAAAGGATATTTGACACTTTTTTATTATTGTGCTGGAATCCACCTATATGCTATATTCCATTTTAGTAACATAGTAAGGCTGAAAAAGACAAAGCTCCATCCAGAAATTCCAGTCTAAGAAAAGATGTTAGACGTTTTGGGGTCATTGACAAAGCTCCCATGAATTCCTTAAAGATTGAGCATGCAATATAAGTTAAGAATAAGTTATTTTAGTTCTACACTTTCAAAAGTCGTATAAGTGAAATACCGGCAAATTGTGAAGGTGATAACAATGTTAACTAAGAATTGTAGACATCGCACTCATTTACCTTTCAAGCAGTACAGTAAGTAACTCAGCTGAGTACTAATGACCAATGATGCCCCTTTCTTTTATTTCCTGCCCTAAATCAGACAAAGTACCAGCCCGGGAATGATGCACACTTAGTTATTAGTATAAAATAGCATTGCCTCACAAAATCTGAAAAATCCCCCCAAATCCAAAAGACTTTGAAGAACTTCTGCTGTAAAAGACAATAAAGAAAAAAAAAACTACTGCCACACTTTGGTACCCGTGTAAATGCTGAGTTTTAATTCCTGGATTTTCTGCCCCCACATATGCTAGTTCTGTAAATCTCTGTAATATTTAGCAAAGCCTAGTCAAAAGGCCTCACTATAAGATGTAAGAGGGTTTTACTTCACCTTTTATGCTTTTCCCAATTGTGATCAGAATAGATTTTTTTAATATTACTTATACGAGATCTAAAACACATAGACTTTATCATAAATGAAAAGTACAAAAAAGAAAAAGAAAAGACTGTTCCCGGCTTACACCTTTCACAAAGAGAGAAGAGAAATTACAACATGACAGACCTATGGCCGTGTTATATTGAAACCATGTGGACCGTTCCAAAGGTCACGAAACAGCATTCTCTCCTCTGTTCCTAACGTGTTTATCCACTTTGCCCCCTTATCCACAAAAGGATCTGTTCATCAAGTAAGAGCATCTCGCAGGCTGCATGGTAAGAAGAGTCTTTTTTTCAATCACCGACTCCAAAGAGATGATTTGAAAACCATCTACGAAGTAAAACTGTACCAAATATAAGACTTGATGCAAGACCCAGTACTTAGTATATTAAGTACTGGGTCTTGCATCAAGTATATTAACCCAGTTTATTTAGTTCAGGTTGGCTTGACATCTGCGCCTGTCCCTCAGTTTTTTGTTTTCAGTGTTTTTAATTTTAAAAAAAGGGAAGCAAACTGGGCGCATAGAGAGCAATCCATGTTTTTACTCTCAGTTTGGGTTCACTTTGACTCCGTTCCGCTTGCTTTCAGTTCTTCTGAGCGGTAAAAAAAGATGCAGCTTGCAGCGTTATTGTTCCCGACCAAAAAAAAACAAAGTGTGCGGAAGGCACCTTTCCGTTTAGTTGTTTGCATTAACCTTTTCAAATCCACTGTCTGACGTCTTCCTACATTCTGTATGAAGCCTGTGCAGCTCTGATGTCGGAAGACGTCCGGCGGGGTATTCTTACTGTATATTGCCGGCTGCTCTGTTGTCAGGGGTGTCTCTGGCATGTCACATACTGCAGTACTGGCTCTATCCAGCAGATGGTGCCATTGTATAATGGCAGAAAGAGAAAGACCCCTAGGAAACCCTGAATCCAAAATTGGATTGCAAAGGGTTAAGGGCAATGACAGAGGGAAGCAAACTGTAGGGCATCTGCTGCCCTTGGTGTTGAATGGATCCTTTTTATCAATACAATGTAAAGCAAAACAATAGGTGACCAGAGAGGGAAGAGAAGTGAAGCTCTTGGTAGATGAGGAGGAGGGAGAAGCCCAGGAAGCCAGGGGTAAAGGAGGGACAGGCAAAAGCCCAAGAAGCCTGGGGTAGGGGAGGGGTGAATAGCCCAGCCACCACCCACCAGCCAAGAGTGTTTATAATAAACTTTATTTGTATAGCGCCAACATATTCTGCAGCGCTTACATAGACAGGGGGAATACAGAAAGACAAAAGTACAAACATTACAGAACCACGGTTACAATCGTAATCAGTTGGTGGAAACAATAGGGGTGAGGGTCCTGCTCCAACGAGCTTACATACTACAAGTAATGGGGTGATACAGAAGGTAAAATGGCTGGAGGTGTGCACAGTATCGCGTGATGGAGAGTGAGGGATGCTATATACACAATACAGTGTGTATTGTGCTGACTTGGAGGAAGAGCTCTGTCAGACCCCTAGAGTGACACTTATGGAGTGTGTAATGACCTACATATCCAATATTCTGCTACTCTACCTCAAAAAAGGTATTTGCACGCATGCATCAGTTCTGCTTCACTTTGTAATCAGTCCACATTCAATTAAAAACTGAGCAGTTTTACAAGGCCTCCAAACGCACCCTTACCTGAACTTGAATCACCTAAGAAAAATAAGAATGCATCCAATTCCAAAGTTACCATAAAAGATACATGAATTATCTCTTGGATCTGGGCACAATACTGATAAACGTGGGGCTTCTCTCCAGCAGATCTCTCAAGTCATCCTCACATCAGAAATGATCTGTAGTTGCAACATATTTTTCCAGTGTAGCTGCTTAGTCACTATTATATTGTTTGTTATTCATCAACCATTATCTTCAAGATTACCTAGTTATATCTCTTGATGGTACAGATGGGTCAAAATGACAAATTATGGTGCTATCGTAATTGACTACACTGAATTTATGACACAATGTGGCCCTTTTCTAGGGAAAGGTAATTTAAATTGGACATTGCCTACAATTACCAAGAAAAAAAGTTGTCAAATTATTATACAGCTTTCAGTTCATTTAAATTACTTTACTAGTTATGCCAATAGTAAGAAGATGATATTATAAAGTATCTACAATTGGGAGGCATCAGTAACCAAACACACACCGGGAGCCGGCCACCAGGTCTTTAGAAGAGCGCGGCACTGACCCATAAAGTGATGGAGCCCCAGCACCCAACCAGCACTGCCAGCCCTTCGTTCTATCCATCTGCGAGGCATAAGGCCTCAGAACTTTTCAAGTGGGACTCCCACCGATCAGGAGGCGATGGCATATCCTTGCAATATGTGCAGAATTTCCACATCCTGAATAAATGACAACATCAATAAAGCAATTCGTCTTTGAAGAGGATCTGTCATACCCTCTGACAAGTAGCATGGGCTGCATACCTTTACAACCAGGTCTTTGCTGATTCCTCCACTGTTTTTATTTTTGCTCCACCTTTCCCCTGCAATGGCTCCTATTGGTTCAGATCCAATACTAGTCAATTGTGATGTGGAGGGTTTCCACTACCCAGTATCAATAAATGGGACATCATCCATAGATACTGAGTGATGGACACTACCCACTTGCCTAGTATTGGCTTATAAGGTAATGGCAGCCATTAAATAGGATGGCTAGAAAAAGAATAAAAATAGTGAATTTCACGAGCAGCGTCTGCCAAGGGATCAGCACACCACAATTGTCTGCAGACAAGAAAGGTCCTCTTTAAAACTATTAGAACAAAAAAGTCTATTTCTTACTTTCTAGACTACTAAGTCTAGAAAGATACATTATGCTAATAGATTTGTAAAACACAGCAGAGTAAAAAACTCTGAAAAGGGTCTGGCGATAGATACATTTATTTTGAAATGTATATACAGACTTAGGCTGCATTCAGACGAACGTATATCGGCTCGGTTTTCACGCCGAGCCGATACACGTTGTCCTCATGTGCAGGGGGGGGGAGGCTGGAAGAGCCCAGGAGCAGAAACTCAGCTCCCGCCCCCTCTCTGCCCCCTCTCCACCCCTCTGCACTATTTGCAATGGGGAGAGGCGGAACGGGGGCGGGGCTAATTCCCGGGACTTAGCCCCTCCCCTGTTCCGCCTCCTCTCATTGCAAATAGTGCAGAGGGGTGGAGAGGAGGCAGAGAGGGGGCGGGAGCTGAGTTTCTGCTCCTGGGCTCTTCCAGCCTCCCCCCCCCTGCACATGAGGACAACGTATATCGGCTCGGCGTGAAAACCGAGCCGATATACGTTCGTCTGAATGCAGCCATAGCAGCATTATTGCTGCTCACGTTATTCCTACTACTGCGAAAAGGAAATGCAGCTTCATTTTTTTCCCACTTGCCTCTATCGGGATGTTTTGAAGGATGCTATAATAAAAGTTTTGTTCTTACTTCATGAGTGCTGGAACAAATCTTGTGTTTTGGAATCGGATCCACCCGAGGCTGAAGCGGCTTCCTTCCCTGCACCATGCTACTTAGTTTCCAGTATAGTGTCTGGTGTGGGTCAACTGGTTTCACTTTGTCTATACGCTAATGGGGTAATGCAGCCACCATTCAAACTTAATGGCAGCGGCTGCGCTACACAAATGGCCCAGCGATACTTGGCGGTCTACGCTAGAATTCATACATTCACTTTCCATTTACAGCCTGCCCTCTGATATATGTAAAGTCCTAACAGCCATCAAGGTGTACTTAACTATAACTACATATACAATACTATTTAATTGGGCTTGGGAAAGGCAGCAGTTATTGCCACACATGCCACATCTTCTCCATGCTAGAGATCTTCCAGAAGTCTGCTATGGTCAGACAATACTTTCATCAACTTCTTAGCAACCACTCAAAACAGGATTACCATTTATAATACGCTTGTTCTAGCTGTACTGTATTTGCTTTAAGCAGCCAAGTGAAGTAGAAACATGTATTTTGTCCTAAATGGATATGAAGCATACTTTACTCCAAATCAAACACAAAAGAGGATCTATTAGCACAGGATAAATATTGACTGCATTTAAAGGGAACCTGTCATCACCTATAAGCACCAGAAGCTACGTTTATGGGCTTTACAAGAGGAGTCCAGGGAGGTGCTTTTTATACTTACCTGACTCTGTTCCCTCACTGTCAGCCCTGGTAAGCGGTGCTTGGTCAGCACCTGGGACTCTGCTCTCCAGGCAGCGCGGGCGACTCTGCTCTCCAGGCAGCGCGGGCGACTCTGCTCTCCAGGCAGCGCGGGCGACTCTGCTCTCCAGGCAGCGCGGGCGACTCTGCTCTCCAGGCAGCGCGGGCGACTCTGCTCTCCAGGCAGCGCGGGCGACTCTGCTCTCCAGGCAGCGCGGGCGACTCTGCTCTCCAGGCAGCGCGGGCGACTCTGCTCTCCAGGCAGCGCGGGCGACTCTGCTCTCCAGGCAGCGCGGGCGACTCTGCTCTCCAGTCAGTGCATGTGCGCGCACGCACACTTCTCTATGGGCGTTCACTTATAGACTTCAAAGATGAGTCTGATGCAGCTTCCAAGGCAAAAATGTATGGTGCCTATAGGTGATGACAGGTTCCCTTTAAAACATACCTATCATTTACATTTTATTCCACCAATGCTTTTCAATTGGCCACAAAATAATTTGGACTTTTCTAGCCATTGCAGCGGTATTTATCCATTATCTGCAGAGTAAACTTTGAGCATTTTATACGCTGTATAGTCTTATGTAAAAGGAGACATAAAAAGTAGAGGCTGTAAGATTATAACAAGTCTGGAAACAATAAAATGACAAACAAGGATTCTATCACTTACTATTTGGCCCAAAAATGTTAAAAATAACAGAACTGACATGTAAATAAATCTGAAGGGGTCCGCCTCCAGATTCCACAGCAAATACTGCCCATAACATGCTATTGAAAAACGCTTTTTTCCTGCACACGAGCGGAAATCAATTGCAATCGCTTGTAAGTGCAGGCACAACTCCCATAGACTTCAATGAGAGTTGTGGCTGCAATTACAAGCACTGGCCACTACACAGGGGTCGGAGCAGTGGTTCTGGCTCCAGCCCCTGTGTATCCCGGCACTGACAGTCGGTGCTGGCTGGAAAACCCCTTGAACGTTACAGAAATGAGGTTGTTCTGAATACCATTTCTCTTTCTGCATGCCAGATAGCTACCAGAGTGAATGCTGTTGAGAAGTATCCGCTGTATTTGGGAAGTGAAGCGTAAAAAAGAGGAATGTAACTTTTGTAACAGTCACTTAGTAACAATTCCTTACATACATGGACACTACTATCCTACCTTATCAGGTCCAGCAGTGCATCCACAGTAGTGACTTCAGGTGTGCTCCCCGTTCTGTCAATTTCGTCTGCACTTTGAGACACTCCAGGTTTGATGGTCACAACCAAAACAATTCCTGCAGTTGAACAATAAGTCCAGTTGTTATCTTCTGTCCAATTATATTGCTATTCTATAAATGCAGTTAGTCTATATTGCGTATTTGTTTTATGGTATATGGCGTTACACAATTTTGCAGTTCTCATGTATTGCTGTCCACTATAGCACATACATCAGTTACTACAATTCCCCGTGACAGATACTACATGCTACTTCAAATATGCTTTATTGAATGTTGCACAGATTTTAGACTTGCTATCACAGACACAAATGTAACAGTGCAGTAAATCCGTGCAGAATTGTACATCCTACCAATATGGCGTCTAAGTCAGGACCTTCCGTCAGAAACTGGAGGATGGTCAGAGTATGAATTTTTATAAGCTTCCTGGAGTGACAACTTATCTACATCGAATGATCAATCGCTGCATTAGGAACAGCCGGAGCATGATATCTTGTAATCAGTAATACAGTACCACATAAAGGCTGCCTCATCTGCTCTCATATAATGTGCTGACCTCTCCTCTGTGCAGCAGAAGGCAACATTTGGCAGTCATAGGTAAATATGGTGATTGACTTCGACCACAGATAGACTGTTGGTGTCCAGAGTTGTACTTGCTGGCTGTCTTCAAACTGCAGTGCCAAGAATGTACCAAGACCGGTTCAACCATGGACAGCCATCTGACAAAGTGGCATGTCTGGTATATCAGCAAGAACCTGCCACAATGGATCAACTGACCCAGCAGTACAATAGCGGGGAAGTTAGACTAATTGCCACAATGACTAGGCGACATACCTTGTATTGACTGGGGTTCAATAACTGCAGACAGATAAGGACACCACTGATGACCCCTGGACATTCCAACAATGCCTTGCATCGGCCAAGGAAAGACATCATTGGACTTTGGACATATGACAGAAGGTCATTTGGAGTGATAAGTCCTGTTTCCTGATGAACCATAAGGAGTTCGCATCTGGCATAAACAGCATGAAGCCGTATATCATGGGTGCATTCATTTGTACTCAACAGGATAGTCATGGCGGTGTCATGGTTTAGGGAGCGTTTTTCTGGCATGGCCTAGGACAGTTGGTCATCATACCACAATCCTTGAATGCTGAATACTACAGGGACCTGTTAGCTGGCTATCTGCACTTATAACTTTAAGAAGTCTTCCCTGACCACAGTGCCATCCTTCAGGAGGATAACACTCCGTCTTGTCAAGCTTGAATCACTAGCGAGTGGTTGGAGGAATACGACAATGAAGTGTCCACACTACATCGGCCCCTGAACTCACTAGACTGTAACCCCATTGAACGTGTTTGGGATATGTTGAAGAGGAGTGTAAGATCTGCTCCCGCTTATCCCAAAAATGTGCCCCAAGTGACGGAGCTGCTGCAGCGGGCATGGGTCGAGTTGAGTATGGAGGATGTTCACCATCTTGTGGAATCTATTCCCCGATGTGTGATCGCCCAACACGTGGACCAACCCGTTATTGAGTAGGTGTTCGTAATGCAGTGATCATTCAGTTTAGAAGCTTTAGTTTTTTTGTGCAAGAATCTCATTAAGAATTACTTCACAAATATTAATAAGCTTTTTACTTTGGAATTAATTGAAAACCGCAATAAATAAAACATTAAAAGATAAATAGTTACCAAGAATAACAGCTATGACGGTAGTGCAGAAGTAATACACGATGGCACGCAGACCGATCTTCCCAGATACACTGGAATCCAGAGCAGCAACACCTAAGTGAATGACAATATATAGTCATTAGGACGGTTCTAATATGATTCTCATAGATTATGATGCTTGTTAATGAGAATATAAACTAAATTACCTATCCTTAATTATTAAATTGTACCTTTGAGTATAAAAAGTGAGATTCTTCAGTTGTTGAGATTTTTTAATGGCTAACAGAAAAAAATGATGACAAACAACAAACTTACAAGACTACTAAAGTCTCCTTATCAGGCATGATTTAAAGGGCACCAATGTTTCAGACAACTTATGTTCATGTAATAGCCTGGGTGTGTCTCATCAACCTTGTAATAGACTTTCATTAAAAATGTTGTTTTACTACTGTAAATCAAGTTTGAAGTGGCTGCCACTAGGGGTCTCGATCTTCCAGTTCCTCTGCAATCCACTGTCTGTTATTAGGTACTGAACTTCTGTAGTAACAGGGCCACTAGGAAGTGGTGGTGGGGGCCATATTCACAGGCCGCTCTCTCCACAATTTTTACCTCTTCTGCTGTTACAGCATATGTATGTGTACATTAAATTGGGTTTACTAATCTTTTGGCCAGAATGTTTCTGAATGCCTGAATCATCCTGGGAAATCAAAGGGTTAGGCATCCAGATACTGCCTCACTACTGATTAGACCAGTGAGAGCAATGCAACATGGGAAGTTAGGGAAAGGAAGTACAAGATAGTGAACTACTGTCAGAATGGTAGGCTTGCTACATGCCCCCTTCCTGAAAATGGATTACAAGAAGCAGGACAGCAAAATAATGGGATTGCTCTGTTATCGTACAGCGGACAGGCATGTGCACTGTGTAACCACTTCTGTGACTGAAGCAGCTCCTTGCAGCTATGTCTATGTGGCTCAGCTGTGCGACAGGCACAGCAGAGCAAGCACGGAAGTACTGTCCCCTTCTTGTCAGCACTACCAATGTTAGATATTATGGTATGCTGTGTATTTTGGAGGCATGTCGAACATTGCCAGCAAAGTTTTAGGAGAGGCGAGGGGCTTATGGGAAATGCAGTCTCCCACAATCAAACAGTTGTCACATGACCACCAATGAAGGACCGACCAGATCATGCTGCAAAGAAACACAGATTCACAGAGGAGCGGGTGGCAGAAGAAGTGGGAGAGCATCAGCCAGTGGGTATCTGATGGTGGGTTTGTTTTGACTATACATACTGACAGCCTGTAGAGCTTTTTTGAAGAAAACAAAAGAGAGTTTAATTCTGAGAATAACCTTTTTATCTAAAAAAATTAGTACTGTTCTTGTTGGGGTTTTTTTGGGATACTTTTACAGAAATTCAGTATAGAAAATTACAACAGAGTGTGATAAAAATGAAAAAAGTATTGGGTGAAGTAAAACTGATTTTAAAAACCAGTTTTTCGGAGTGTGCTCAGTGATCTGTACTGCTGCCTTGTAGCACAGGGTCCTGGATTAAAATCTAACCATGGCAACATCTCCACTGAATCCGCTCATATCCTCCCAAACTCAATAACCACAGCGAGAGGTCAATTGCCTTCCTATGAAATTGACTCTAAATTTGCATGTCAGATGAAAAAGATTTTATGGCTCACCGGGGACGAGGACTGACGAGGGTGATTCTGTTACAATCAGGTCAACAGTGAGAATGAGTATTGAAACATTTTTAATATTGAAATTTCCCATGAATTGGACAGCCACCTACAGTTGCAATCAAAGTTTTTCAACCCTCGTTGGAAATTAGGATTATTTGCCAAATGTACACACTTTCATCTGTTTGCAGAAAACACTATCAAACAAAAACAATTTAAATAGCTCAAAACAACTAACAAGTGGTTTCTCCAAATTCATCAGAGAATGACACTTTTAATGACTGTTGCCCTCTCTGAATTATTCAACACCCTGAGTAAACATCTATAAATCAAGTGTTGTCTCAAGCACACCTGATGCAACTACTCAAGGGCTTCATTAGTTGCATCGGGTGTGCTTGTGATCAAATACCTGGACTGGATAGGGCTTTGTTGATTGTGATGTTTGATTACCGGTTAGATGTATGCCCAAGTGCCCTCTTACACTGAACAATAATCCTTCAGATTCCTGGACCCTGCTCCAGCTATACAAGATGGCCATGCTCTTGTGGCTAATAGATGGATATATACTGTGCATTAGCAATCAGCCACTACAAGCAGTATTCCGATGTGTCAGGGCTACGAGGATTGGCGAGAGCAGCACCAGCCAATCAGAGCAGTGTGTAATGTTTTAGAAGGGTAGTCTAAAAAGTGGCAAGGCCATCTTAGATTACCAGAGTAGGGCCACAAGAAATTAAATAGAATATTTAATCCAAACTGGATCAGATGATCCCTATTATATCAGTATCCTAATCTTATTCAGGACAAATAGATCTGACATTTACATTTACATAAATAGGAATCTTAAACTGTTCAATCCTTGCAGATTAAAGTCAGCTGTTCATAATAACTTCTGGGAAGAATCTCCGGTTCCCAATTAAAATATACATGCATTTAAACCAGGACGTCGGGAGAGATAAGAGATTTACTGAATGAGATATTAAAACAAAAACATAAAGTATCAGTTACCTGTGATCATGCTGGATACAATCAACGGCAAAATGATGAGCTTTAGCATTCGCATCAGAACCTCTCCGGGGAATGCAAAGTAAAACTTATCCAAATTGGAAAGTTTGCCATATTCACGAACCAAAACCCCAAGTCCAATGCCTTAAAAGGGGAAAACAGAAAGACTTACTAAGCATACATAAAATAATTTAATATACAGTGAAGTGAACAACAAACCACCATGTATCAGGCCAACTTCACACGGGCGACATGCCATTGCCGCCAGAAAGTCGCAGCGATATTGCCTCGCTGGTCCAGGTGATATCGCTGCGTCTTCTCGCGGCAATACCGCAATTTTGTAGCGCTACAAAGTCGTGCGACTTTGTAGCACCACATGTGAGGATTTTCAGGAGAGGCTTGAAATATAAGCCCTTCCCCGAAAATAAGCCGTAGCTAAAGAAGAAAAAGATATATATACATACATCCATCACCTTAGACGAGCTGTCAGCCCGGCCGCATGTTCTTCCCGGGTCCCGGCACTGTTCTTCTTCTCCTCTTCTGGCCAGGGATTCAAAAATCCCTGCCTCCTGGAAGCGCTGGCTGTGATTGGCTGACGCTTAGCCAATCACAGCCAGAACTCGATGAGTGTCTGTGACTGGTTCAATCACAGTCATTCATCGAGCACTGGTTGTGATTTGCTAAGCGTCAGCCAATCACAGCCAGCGCCTCCAGGAGGCGGGGATTTTTTAATCCCTGGTCAGAAGAGAAGAAGATGATCAGTGCCGGGACCCGGGGAGAACATGCGGCCGGGCTAACAGCGTGGGAGAGGTGATGTATGTGTATTTTTTATTTTTTGTTCTGCAGCTTTGAGAGTAGCATTTGCTACTGTCAAAGTTGCATCACATCACAGGAAAACCGCATATCGCCGGACCTGCGTGTTTTTTGTGTCATTTTGTAGCATGCTATAAAACATCGCATGTGTGAAGTAACCTCTAGGAAAGCATGGGCTTCACATACATGCGATTTGTAGAATTGTAGCAACTCTAAAAAAATCGCGCGACTTTGTCGCCCATGTGAAGGAGTCCTCAAGCAGATGCTCCCTATAAATAGAAGAATAGGCATTGTATATAAATTACATATTACATGAGTACAGGGAACTAGATATTTGCTATTTTGTCAACATAATACAATGTAATGAGTAGTTCTGCTCTCTTCTCTGATTTCATGAAGACCCACCCCATTGCCAGTGACGTTTTCTTCCAGAACAATGCCACCGCTTTGTCCTGCAGATGGCTGCTGACAGAGAAGGATATGATGTGATCCTGTCCATCAGTGCCTCCAACTTAGTGCCTCTACCAGTTTACTGCCTGCCCAGACCTGTATCTTGGGAAAGGAGCTGGCATAGATGCAGTGTGTCTCAATGGAAGGCGCTGATGGACCGGGTGTCATTGCCCTTTCCCCAGCGACGGTTAGGTATATTTCGATTTACTGATCAATGGCTATTTTAGCTGGAAATATTCCTTAAAATAACAGACAAAGAAAAAAACAAAGCCCTTTGGCTGAGCTTACACAGCCATAAGCTACGGTATTATATAATTGCTTATGGGCGCGTGTATATATGTGCCCATAGAGAAAAAAGAACTTTATCTTGCGTATGTACGCGGCAAAATAGAACATGCTGCGCTCTATTTTGCGCCTGCGTATTACGCAATTTCGACCTGCTAATGTGAGCGGAACTGCGTAAAGCAATGTAATTGATTGCATGTAAGTTACCGCGTATCACACGGGCATACAGAGCCGGGGTAATATGCAGAAAAAGAAGGTGGGGTGATCCTAGCCGTACTTTCATACATGTATGGTTTACTGGGTTGTTTTTGAATCAATGGTATGATTTAGAAAGGTACAGAACCTCCAATCTTTCAAAAATGTTTTACATTAACCCCGAATGGCGGGCCAACCTTAGCCCTAATGAACAGTCACACTTTTTTTTTCATCATCACATTCCAGGAGCCGTAACTTTTTAATACTTCTGTTGACATAGCCATAATGGGCTTGTTTTTGGCAGGACGCGTTGTATTTTTCAATAGTCTCATTTCGGGGTACATATAAAAATTCCACCATTGTTTCTGGATTTCATTTTCATGACGTACAGCAGTGTTCCCCAACTCCAGTCCTCAGGGACCCCAACAGGTCATGTTTTCAGGATTTCCTCAGTGTTGCACAGGTGATGTAATTATTCTTACTAGAGGAGATCCTGAAAACATGACCTGTTGGTGGTCCTTGAGGACTGGAGTTGGAGACCCCTGACGTACAGCATGCAGAATAAACAATGTGATAACATTCTCTGGGTCAGCATGACTACGGCGATGCCAAGTTTATACAGTTTTCTTATGTTCTGCTATTTTTGTACATGACAAGATTCACAGTTTCATTTTTAAATGTTTTTTTTTTTGCATCGTTGCATTCAAAGTCCCCTAAAAAAAAATTCTCAATGGTGCTGTGTGAGGGAATTTTTTAAGTGGGACAAGTACTTTTTAATGGCACCAAGGGGTGATTCATATTACTTCTTGATCAATTTATTTATTTATTTATTTTTTTGTGGGGCAAAACATGCAAAATTGGCTATTTTGTTCATTTTTTAAAATGTATTTTTTCACTGTAATAACTTCTCAGGGGGTTCTCAGGTTCACTGGGGTGACAGAGGCTAGACAGACATTTATCACCTGTCCTGTGGATAGGGTATAACCATCTTTAAAGATCCACTCCAGTGATTTAGCGATATAGTCCCCCAGTATATATATGTCAGCTTGTATTATCTTGGTTAGTTATAACTTTCTATCTGAAACTCCTGGACTCCTTCTTCTCAGGTGGTAAGGTCACGTATTATTGTATCTTGTCACCAACATGAAGTACTGGTGGAGACAAGATTGACAGGGGGTTGATGCACCCTGTTCCTGATTGGCTGGCGGCTGTCTCACCTTCCTCAGGCTCGCAGGTCCTGGCAGGGAGTCGGAAAGTTTGTGGAATCATTGTCGCTGGTCAGAGCTGCAGCAGGTAGAGGAGGCAGGAGAGCAGTTGCAGGCACCGGCCTCGCTCCCAGCGGCTGTCCTCTCCCACCTCCGCTCCCCGGTGTCACTCTCCCCTTTACTGGGCGTGCTGCCACCAGCTGTCCTTTCCCACTTCCGATCCCCGCTGGAACTCTCCCCTTTTGTGGGACCACTCCCACGGCTGTCCTCTCGCACCTCTTGTCCCTGCTGTCACTCTCCCCGTCACAATTCAATACAGACGCTGCTAGGACCTTTTGCTGTACAGCCAATTGGGAGCTAGGAGCATGACAGGGGCGTTCCTGCATCCAAGCCCTGTCACCACCCCCTGCGGGTGGTGACAAGGTACAATAATACCATCATGTGATCCTTATTATGACCAGCTTATATTTACTTGGATTTATGCGCTCTCAGACAGTGTAACTCTTGTGTGGTGGATCCTACCAGACAAACTCTTTAGAGGGGGTACAGGCACTCCTACCACAGTTACTCATGATGATCACACAGCTCATGCCACATTATAATGAAGGAGATCACAAGCTGCACTGCATGCAAGTGACTGCAATATACATAAGAAACCTCCAGAGTGTGACAGGCAATCACATGAAGGGTGCCAGGATGGAAAAATGTGTTTTTGACACAGTGGACCTTTAAAAGGAAACCTCCTTTAAAAATAATAAGGTCCCGCCAAGATGCTTTTTTGTCCATTTAGCAATAACTGCAGGTATGAAAATGCACTCAGAATGATTAACTGACCATAAAAAACATCAAAGGGTCCGTAATCTTCAGAGATAGAGGAAGAAAGCTAGATTCAGATAAGAGTGATATTCTAATTGCTCATCACTTAAGCTATTATACACATAAAGTCGTCATGTATTTATAAATGAATATTGATGTTTGTTGCCTGTGGATGAACTTTCCTATGTATTATTTCACTAGGCAGGAGAAAGCAAAAAGAAGCAGTGTCAGGGGTGTAAACAATGGGGCAGATTTACTAATACTCTTAATAATTAGGCAGTGCAAACTTATGGCCAGTTTATACGGGACAAGGTGTCAGGCAAACAATGCCAGGCAGCTCGTCCCAGTGATGCTCGCTCTTGTGCTGTTACACAGCAGCGAGTATCACTGGCATCACTCACAGTGCTGCCTGGCATTGGAGGCGGAGCAGGCTGGGGAGCGTTACCCCCTACCCGCCTCCATTCACAGTAAGCAGACAGTCATTCAAAAGTAAACAACTGCTGTTTATAGTGAACGGCACGTGCAGAAACGGAATGATTGGCCAATTCTCGTTCACTCGCTGCATGCATTTACACGGGACGATTAACGTTCAAATTCCCGCGGGAATCTAAGCGATAACCGTCCCGTGTAAAAGGGCCATGAGTCTTAAAATGCTCAATGAGTCTGATGAATCTGTCTGTCTAACCTTATACACCTATTAGTTGGCTTACTTTAGGCCAAAAATTGTGTGCTAACAATTGTGACAAAATCTGTGTACATTGTCACATTTAGGCCATGAGCCTTTACAGAAGCCATGCCACTTTGTAGGGCGAGTTGTAAAGTGTCCACAAACATGATAAATGTGGCGCAAACCAGGTAAGATAGCTGCAATCTGTGCCAGAATACAGGCAAACTTTCAATAGTAAATCTCCCAAATAAGAGCTTAGGCCTCCTTCACACGGGCGACACCGCATCGCAGCGAGAAAATCGCAGCGATATCGCATCACTGCACCGTGCAATTTTCTCACAGCAATACCGCGATTTTGTAGCGCTACAAAGTCAAATGTGACGCTACAAAATCGTGCGACTTTGTAGCCCCACGTGCAAGGATTTTTTTTGGGGGGGGGGGGGGGGGCTTAAAATATAAGCCCTACCCCGAAAATAAGCTGTAACTAAAGGAGAAAAAAAAAAGTATACATCACCTCTTCCGCGCTGTCCGGGGCGCCGCCGCAGCTACTCCCCAGGTCCCGGCACTGATCTTCTTCATTTTCTGGCCAGGGATTGAAAAATCCCCGGCTGCTGGCAGCGCTGGCTGTGATTGGCTGATACTTAGCCAATCACAGTCAGTGCTTGAAGAATGCCTGTGATTGGTTCAATCACTGCCATTTATCGAGCACCTGCTGTGATTGGCTAAGTGTCAGTCAATCACAGCCAGCGCTTCCAGGAGGCGGGGATTTTTGAATCCCCAGCCAAAAGAGAAGAAGATCAATGCCAGGACCTGGGGAGAAGCTGCGTCCGGGCTGACAGCTCGTCTAAGGTGATGTATGTGTGTGTGGTTTTTTTCCCCGGCAGTTAGGGCTTAGATTATAGCTTTGTCAGTAGCATTTGCTACTGTCAAAGTTGCATTGCATCGCATGTAAACCGCGTTTTCGTGCGATGCGATGCAACAGAGAGGAAGGTTCCATAGGGAAACATGGGCTACAAAACCTCGCGTGTCGTGGGCATATCGCCGGACCTGTGAGGTTTGTGTCGTTTTGTAGCATGCTACAAAACATCTCATGTGTGAAGGAACCCATAGGAAAGCGTGGGCTTCACATACATGCTATTTGCAGCATTGTAGCAATGCTACAAAATCGCGCGACTTTGTGAAGGCCTCATACAAACACCATCTCACACCCTCTGTATATTTTTCCCTGCTCTCAATTTTCCACTGGATAGGGCCACCTCCACAGTTCTGCAGCAGTAGTTGCTCTTACATAGGCCCATTTCTGCATATCTAATGGGGTCCTCAGGAAAGTGCATTGTTTGATCAGGCACAGTGGCTCCCAGCAGGGCCACCCTTCTACACCATAGTACACTTGAATTCAGTGGCTCTGGTGCAAGAACAGTAGCATTTGAGACACTCTATTCTGCTGTACTCTGCAGGCACAAGTAGGGCAGAATCCTTAAGAGGGCTGTCACAGCTTAGCATCGGGAGAACACATATAGAAGTAAGTGTGCAGCGCCTTTTGCTTGTCTCACAATGGGAAAAGAAATGTGCCGCCCACAATCCTCCTGAAGCCTGGGAACAAATAACAGGCAACAGACGACAGGACAATGAAGTCTTGAAAGGAAAATTAATGTGATGTGTTCAATAGCTTCATTTTCTATTACAGATTTCAGCTGCTGAACAGATAATCTCCTAGCAAATGACTGTATACAGTAGTGAGGTTGGATGAGCATGCGGCGCTCACCCAGAACCTTCTGCTAGTTCATTGCAATTTGTTAATGTCATTATATGTTCTACGGTTACAAATAAACTTATAAATCAACAATTACAGTTCAGGGATTCCATTTTCCTGCTCCGTTATTGAAGCAGGAAAGGGGAATCCCCTAGCCGAATGGATCCGTTTTACGGCTGAACCAAACGGTGCCAAAACTGCTGCACGGCATTTTACCAGACGAAAACAAGCTGCATTTTGTGCCGGATCTGAGAAGGAACTTCCGAAAGAAGGTTGTGCAGATGTGAACATAGTCTTACCCTTCCTTATGCTGCTGTTTGCACCCTCTTTGTCTTTAAGTTCTGATTTTCAGGTGGTCTTCCCAAGTTTTCTACTGTTCTGCTGTTTGCAGTCCACTTTCATGCAATGGATATGTAGCAAGCCTAGCATTCTATCAGTAGTTCACTGTCCTGCACTTCCTTACCCTTACTTCCAATTCTGCATTGCACAGTTTGTGGTTTAAAGAGCAGGGGTGCAGTATTTAAATGCCCGTCTCTCTGGTCGCCCAGGATGATCAGGCATTTAGACATTCTGGCCAAATGGTTAGTAAACCCACTATAATGTGTACACACACTCACACACTGTAACAGCAGGAAAGACAAAGATTGTGGAGATTATTATCAGTGTCCACAGATCTCAGCCTGGGAGTGCATGAGAACCGCCTGTGAGAATAGCTCCTGCCCTGTTGCTATGACAATATCCCTGTGTTCTTGTTACTATAGAAGCTCTGCACATAATGATAGAGAGTGGAATGCAGGGAAACTGGAAGGGAGACCCATAGTAGCAGCCACTTCAAACATGGTTTACAGTGGTAAAGCAACACACTTTTTATTGCAAATATATTACAGCAATGATAAGACTCGTTCACACAGGCGTATATCGCTAGGAGTATCCCGCAGCGTTGTACGCATTGCAGCCAATACACTCTGCTGGCAGAGGCTGCGTAGGGCTTCGACTGGCACTGCGCAGTGTAATTTTTTACACTGACGTCACGGACATGTGCAGTGTCATTTTTTTCTCTAAATTCCCTGCTCGATTTAGAACAGGGATGTGTACCGAAACGCTGCCCATACGAAATACATGCGCACGGACAGCTTTTCATACACAGCCTATTCAAGGGCTGCGTATGATATGCGGAGAAATAGAGCATGCTGCAGTTTATATCCCATGTGTTTCGATATGCAGAGCACACATGCTGGTGTGAATGGAAGAATAAAAGTCCATTGACTTTCCATGCCTCCATTCACCGCGTTTTACACAGGGAAATACACGTACGTACTAAGTGGTGACAATATGCCAGTGTTAATGAGCCCTTACAAAAGCTAGATCATCATCAGGTGTCTGAACAGTTAGTGCCCCTTTAATGCATTTCCTTTGTGTCACGTGATTTTCTGTTTTTAGTAAGTAACATCTTATTACCTGTGTTTATTTGTACTTTACACAATGTCTGGCACAGAAGTGATGGGCATACTCCCGGGTTGGCAACTGTCTGCTCTTCACAGGTGGTAAAAAGTAACTGTTTAAACACATATTATGGTAATAATTAAAGCATATTCTCCTTAAAGCATTATTCCAGTGATGGGACATTTTTTTCAGTTTTCACCCATCCGCTATATGGGCAAAAACTGGTAGATCGTGTGGGTCCGACCGCTAGGACAATGTATCTTGAATTGTGAAATAGGGGAGACACGGGCCCCCAATTCTCAGGATTGGTGCGTGTCTCAGCAGTCGACCCCATCGATCTATCAGTTTTCTCCCATGCAATGGATGGGTGAAAACTAAAAAAAAACCCCGCCCCATTGCCAGAATACCCCTTTAAAGTAGACAGATACTTGGCACTGCCGTGAGATCCCTGTGGATTTATACCTTTAGGAATCCCAGTACATTGTGAATAAAACATAAGATAACTTATTACTTATTCCGGATGCCTTTGCTATTGTTCTGAAATATGCTCACAATGGTGAGGTCAGGGGTGCAAATCCTAACGTTCGAGCCAAAGGTACAATGTCTACTACCGAGGCTTCATCTAGCTTGTGCCAGCATTGACAAATGCTATGTAATTAATGTACTTAAAGCATACCTTCACATTCAAGTGACTTTTCAGAATAAGCTGTTGTGTGTACACATGAGGAATAACACTGTTTCTGGCCATTATTTGTATAGTGGATTTTTCACAGAGGATGGAGTAATCCACACCAAAATCAGCATTGCTAACGTGCAGAATAGATACGCAATTCAAAAGAGAAGGATTTTGCTGGCCATTCCACATCAAAATCCAAAATTTGACGCAGCTTCCATTATGGGGCAAAGTCTGAACCCCAAAAATGGTTGAGCCAAAACCCCAGATTGGAACTGTAGGATTCAATTGCTCA
Source organism: Eleutherodactylus coqui (assembly GCA_035609135.1). Lineage (NCBI taxonomy): Eukaryota > Metazoa > Chordata > Amphibia > Anura > Eleutherodactylidae > Eleutherodactylus > Eleutherodactylus coqui. The sequence goes on along the minus strand of CM069409.1, from coordinate 219,163,288 downwards.
AATGAAGACCAATAAGGCTTGAAAATGTTACCTTTTTGGCATTTGTGCAGAACAGAATAATGTGGTCGACCACAAGTAAGCAAACAAACACAGCACTAGCCTGTAGCCAGAGTCCCTGATGTCCGAGACAAATTAAAGGGGTTGTCTGATTGGACAACCTCTTTCTATAGGACTCACTGCGTCAAAATAATAAACAGAGATACTTAGCCCTCTGCCAAGATCCAGCGCTGCAGCCTGCTGCGGTCCCGGTGTTTGTGGTGACAGATGATATCACAGGAAATCAGATGACCTCTGCAGCCAATGAGAAGCTTGTGTCACGTTCTTGAAATCCAGGTATCATGGCGCTCAAGATGCCAGGAGAACAGAGAAGCGGACAACTCCTTTAATATGATGTTTATAGTAATCATATAACCTAATTATTGCTCTATGTGTCTAAAACTACGGAACCCCTTTTAACCATAATTGCTAAGAGCATGCATGGGTTAAGGTGGTATTGAGGATGGATTTCCCATCCTAAGAGACTGTCACATTTTGGCAAAATATTCAATAAAACGACATTAACATGGACAAAAGTGCCATAAATCCTTATGTCAAAAAGTCTAGATTCCACACAAGCAGTGGTGAATGCATTTCCTTGTTGAATCATAGAGTTGGAACGGACCTCCGGGGTCATTGGTCTGTCCAGTCTCTGTTTGAAGACTTCCATTGAAGGAGATATCGTGACTCGAACCCAGGACCTCCTGTTCCCAGACTAGCAGCTCCCCCTATTGAGCATTCCAAGCCTTTGGACAAGTTCCCCTGCACACCCTAGCCTTGTTCCCGTTTACCTATTTCCTGACTCCCTGTCCTAGCTCCCCCCTCTATATAAACCTGGCCCTGTCCCTTCATGCATTGTGTGATTATTGTTCTCCACTACCTTTATCAAGCTTCATCTCCTAAATCTGCTCCTCTCTCCTGAAAACTACAACTACCTGTTAACGACCACTAGCTCTCCCCCTGACATTACCCGCCACCTCCTTTGTACTGTAAACCATGACTACCTGCTGGCGACTCTCCAGTCCCGCACGGCTACTACACCCGCGGCTCCAAACCTAGTGCCAGAAACGCTACAGGAGAACTCACCACCTCCCGTAGTAACCTGTTCCACTCATTGATCTCCCTCACTGTCAGAAAGTTTTTTCTAATATCTAATCTGTCTCCACTCTTTCAGTTTCATCCCATTGCTTCTAGTCTTTCCTTGTGCAAATGAGAATAGGGCTGATCCCTCTGCACTGTGACAGCCCTTCAGATATTTGTAGACAGCTATTAAAGTCTAATATCATTTGATCAGTTTCTCCTCAATTCTCTCATCTACATCATTTATAAAAATGTTGAATACCACTAGGCCTAGGACAGAGCCTTGTGGTTCCCCACTTGATACATTCTTCCACTTGGATGTGCAGCCATTTATGACCACTTCTTGAGTACGATCACTCAGCCAGTTGTGAATCCACCTATCAGTTGCCTTGTCAATCCCATATTGGGTCATTTTTTCAATAAGTATGGATGAGATACTTTGTCAAATGCTTTACTAAAGTCAAGATATACTATATCCACCGCATTTCCCTGATCAACCCAGTCGGTGATTCTGTCATAGAAGGAAATAAGATTAGTCTGGCATGACTTGTTTGTTACAAACCCATGCTGGCTCTGGTTAATTACTCCATTCTCATCCAAGTACTTGCATACATGCTGTTTAATAATTTGTTTAAAGATCTTCATGCCGACCTCCCATGTAATAGCCGGCGCTTGTAACTGCTGGAATGGCTCCCATTGATTTCAATTAGAGCCATGCCTGCAGTTACAAGCGTCGGCCACTACACGGAGGTCAGCGTGGAGGCGTCCGCTCCGAATTCTGTGGTATTTCGGTGCTGACAGCATGCGCCTGTCAGGACAGTGTCCGGGATATGGGGGTCCCTGAGATATCCCGCAACCCCTGTCCCTGCCTACTTGCCCCCCTGGGCTAACCCCCAGGGCGACAACTGGGCGACGGTCCCTACCCTCACTAGGGAAGCGGGACACAGGAGACAAACAGACACTGAGACAAGCAACGGTAGAATGGTCAGACAATCCGGGTAGGCAACAAGAGGGTACGCAGTACGGAGGGGTCAGGCAAAAACGTAGTCAAGTCCAAAAGCAGGTGTCAGAAAAGCCGAGGTCACAAGAGCAGTCAGGATAAACGCGGGTGCAGCTGGAGAACCAAACTAACACTGGCAAGGCCTGAGAGGAAAACACACCTATTTAAATGCTGTCAGCGCTCCCGCCCCAGAAGCTGATTGGGGCGGGGAGCCTGACAGCAGCAGGGCTAATCAGGGCGGTGCTGGGGGCACGCCCCCAGTCTCACTGCACAGACAGTTACTAGGGAAGCCAGCCTGGTAGTCAAGCGACTAGAAGCACCAGCTGCCTCCCTAGCAACCCGGCGGCGACCAGTATTACAGCGGCCCGGGGAGATCACAAGAACCGGGGTACCTCTGCGCCGCGCTCCTGTACCCCGGGTGGCCGGACCGGTGGTGCGGGCACGGCGGCCCCGAGAGTTGCCGGTTCTGACAGTACCCCCCCTTCTACGGGGGTACACCGGACCCCCATGGCCAGGTGCGGGCTTAAGCGGGAAAGCCCTGTGGAATGCCTGGACTAGGCGTGGCGCATGAACGTCCCTGGCAGGGACCCACGTCCTATCCTCAGGGCCAAATCCTCTCCAGTGGACCAGGTACTGCAGCCCACCTCTAACCCGTCGGGCATCCACAAGCCTTTCTACTTCATACTCCAGTTCCCCCTGTACCAGAGAGGGAGGAGGCGGGTTCTGGGTGGGGAGAACTGGAGTCACATACTTCTTAAGCAAGTTCTTGTGAAAAACCTTGTGGACCTTCCAGGGGTCAGGAAGTGCCAACTTATATGACACCGGGTTGATAACCTGAGAAACCGTAAATGGGCCAATGAACCGAGGAGCAAGTTTCAGGGAGGGAACCTTAAGTCTCAGATTCTTAGATGATAATAAAACCTGCTCCCCGACCACAAAAGGTGCAGAGATAGTACGTCTTTTATTTGCGTATTTACGCAGTTTCTCTTGGGAACCCTGAAGGTTCTTACGAACCTGGGCCCAAACTGTGCACAGTTCTTCGGCGGATATGTCGGCGGCCGGATTGTTCGAGACCAAAGGAGTAGAAAGCGAGAACCGGGGATGGAACCCATAGTTACAAAAAAAAGGTGACAGTTGGGTCGACGAGTTACCATGGTTGTTAATAGCAAATTCGGCGAGAGGTAAGTAGTTGGCCCACTGATGCTGGTTATCAGAGACAAACAGTCGCAGATACTGGATAAGTTCTTGGTTCATCCGTTCCGTTTGTCCGTTACTCTCGGGATGGAAAGCGGAGGAAAAGGACAAATTAACGTTTAGATTTTTACAGAAGGCTCGCCAGAAGCGAGCGACGAACTGAACCCCTCTATCAGACACAATATCCTCGGGGATCCCATGTAACCGAACAATCTCCTTGATGAACATCTCAGACAAAAGTTTGGCGTTAGGCAACTTGCCAAGTGGAACAAAATGAGACATTTTGGAGAAACGGTCAACTATTACCCAAATGACCGTATTCCCCAGCGAGGATGGCAGATCAGTAATAAAATCCATGGACAAATGGGACCATGGCCTGGACGGAATGGGCAAGGGCAGAAGAGGCCCCTCAGGACGTCTCCTGAGGTTCTTCCCCCTTGCGCAAACCGGGCACGCGGACACAAATACCCGTACATCCTTGGCCATGTGCGGCCACCAATAGAGTCTGGCCGCTAACTCCAGAGTACCCCTGATACCGGGGTGTCCAGCTAGGACTGAAGCATGTGTCTCCTCTAACACTTTCAATCTCAGTGACAACGGGACAAATAATTTGCCTTCCGGAAGGGCTTCAGGAGCAGATTGTTGAGCGGCGTGAATGAGAGGTGAAAGGTCGGAGGAGACAGCAGCGAGGACCACCCCAGGGGAGAGAATGCTCTCAGGCTCCGGCTCGGAAGGTTCCGGAGAACCAAAACTCCTAGACAGGGCATCAGCCTTGACATTCTTAGAACCGGGTCTATAGGTAACAACAAAATTGAACCGAGAGAAAAACAAGGCCCAGCGGGCTTGCCGAGCATTTAACCTCTTAGCGGAATCTAGATAAGTGAGGTTTTTATGGTCAGTGAGTACAGTAATCTGGTGATGGGCTCCTTCCAAAAAATGCCTCCACTCTTCGAAAGCCCACTTAATCGCCAGCAATTCCCGGTTGCCTATATCATAGTTCCGTTCGGTGGACGAAAACTTCCTAGAAAAATAGGCACACGGTCTAAGGTTGGTGAGAGTGGAGGGACCTTGGGACAGTACCGCTCCCACACCAAACTCAGAGGCATCTACCTCCACCACAAAAGGACTGGACAGATCCGGTTGTACTAGGACAGGTGCAGACGAGAACGCCGCCTTTAGGGTATTGAAGGCCCTCAGAGCCTCAGAAGACCAGGTCCTCACATCTGCCCCCTTTCTGGTGAGGTCCGTTAGAGGTTTAGCCACCACGGAGAAGTCTTTAATGAATTTGCGATAGTAGTTGGCGAAGCCGAGGAAGCGTTGAAGGGCTTTCAACGACCCTGGCTGGGCCCACTCCGTGATGGCCTTCACCTTTTCAGGATCCATCTGGAAGTCGCATGGCGTGATGATATACCCCAAAAATGATATCTTTTGTACCCCGAAAACACATTTCTCGAGTTTAGCAAACAGCTTGTTATGTCTGAGTCGAGCTAGCACAGTCTGAACGTGAGTATGGTGACTCGGCAAGTCGGAGGAAAAAATCAAAATGTCGTCTAGATATACAACCACGAACACCCCCATGATATCCTGAAACACTGAGTTCATGTACCCCTGAAAAATGGCGGGGGCGTTACACAATCCAAAAGGCATAACTAGGTATTCAAAATGCCCGAGGGGCGTATTGAAGGCGGTTTTCCACTCATCCCCCTCCCGAATGCGGATGAGGTTGTATGCTCCCCTGAGATCAAGTTTAGAAAACCATCGGGCACCAGCGACCTGGTTGAGGAGGTCAGGAATGAGTGGAAGAGCATACTGGTTTCGGACTGTGATTTTATTTAGCTCTCTATAGTCAATACAGGGCCGGAGACCCCCATCCTTCTTCTCAACGAAGAAAAACCCGGCACCCACCGGGGATTCTGAGGGCCGGATGTGCCCCTTGGCCAGGCTGTCCTGGATGTAGTCCCTCATGGATTCTCTCTCTGGAACCGTAACGTTATAAATGCGGCCCTTAGGAAGTTTGGCCCCAGGAATCAAGTCTATTTTACAGTCCCATTCCCTATGAGGGGGCAGAGCTTCAGATAATTGTTTGGAGAACACGTCAGAAAACTCGGAGAGGTATTCTGGTAGGGGGCTCCCCTCGCAGGTGGAGATTCCCACCTTCACCGCACAAAGGTGATTGGCACAGCGGGGACCCCACTTTACCAGTTCCAACGTGTCCCAATTTACTACCGGGTTGTGCTCCCGGAGCCAGGGGAGGCCTAGGACGACGTCCACAGACAAATCTCTCATCACTAGAAAGGTGCAGGTTTCCACGTGTAAGGCTCCTATAGTAAACCTTACTTCAGGGGTCACCAGATTAACCACCCTTGCTTGCAAAGGAGTGGAGTCCACTCCTGAAACCAGAATCGGAGTTTCTAAACGTAACAAAACCCCGGACAGTTGAGCAACGAAATTAAAGTTAATGAAATTAGCCGCAGCCCCCGAATCAACAAAGGCTTGCCCAGTACGGTGGAAAGCATGAAATTCTAGGGTGCAAGGCACTAACATTTTGGACAACACAGGGAGTACCTTGGCTCCTAGACAGTCCCCCCGACAACTGCCTAGGAGCGGGAGTTCTTCCTGCCGTGGCTTCTTAGCGCAGGTAGCAATGCGGTGACCCGGCTCCCCACAGTAGAAGCAGAGGTTCTTCTTCAGGCGGTGTTCCCGTCGTTGCTCGGGGTTCACGGCTCCCAGCTCTATGGCCTCGGTGGTGGGAGGGTAAAAGGTCGGGTCAGTCGAAGAAGTAGACGTGGGGAGTGGGGTGGTCCGAGCGGCGTGTCTGGCCCTCAAACGTCGGTCGGCTCGAATAGCCAGCGACATGGCTTGCTCCAGGGTTCTAGGCTCTGGGTGGGCCACAAGTAGGTCCTTGAGACCCTCAGACAGACCGGTCAAAAATAAGTCTTTTAGGGCGGCATCGTTCCACCGGGATTCCGTACAATGTTGACGGAATTGGGAACAGTAGTCCTCCGCCATCTTACAACCCTGGCGCAGGGCCAGAAGTTTGGAGACTGCGTAGCCCGCCCGGTCGGGTTCGTCATAAATTTGACCCAGGGCGGAAAAAAAGGCGTCAAGGGATAGTCGGGCTGGAGAGCCAGCTGGTAGCGAGAAAGCCCAATTTTGGGGCTCTCCCCTCAGGCGGGTAATTACGATTCCCACTTTCTGGTATTCAGTACCAGAGGAGTGGGGGCGGAGATCAAAGTAGAGCTTGCAGCTCTCTCTAAATGCAAAAAACTGATCTCTCTCTCCGGAGAAGCAATCCGGAAGCGTGGCTCGAGGTTCTGACATCGTTCCTGGAGCGGACGAGGGCTGCATGGGACCTGCAGCTGCCACTTGTTCCCGTGGCTGCAAGCGGGCTGTTAGGTCCTGGGCAAGGGTCGTAAGGACCTGGACCTGGTTCGCTACAGCCGCCACGGCCTCCATCGAGGGGCTCAAAGTTGCCGGGCGGATGCAAGGGTCTGACCTTAGTTCGGCCAGTGTTACTGTCAGGACAGTGTCCGGGATATGGGGGTCCCTGAGATATCCCGCAACCCCTGTCCCTGCCTACTTGCCCCCCTGGGCTAACCCCCAGGGCGACAACTGGGCGACGGTCCCTACCCTCACTAGGGAAGCGGGACACAGGAGACAAACAGACACTGAGACAAGCAACGGTAGAATGGTCAGACAATCCGGGTAGGCAACAAGAGGGTACGCAGTACGGAGGGGTCAGGCAAAAACGTAGTCAAGTCCAAAAGCAGGTGTCAGAAAAGCCGAGGTCACAAGAGCAGTCAGGATAAACGCGGGTGCAGCTGGAGAACCAAACTAACACTGGCAAGGCCTGAGAGGAAAACACACCTATTTAAATGCTGTCAGCGCTCCCGCCCCAGAAGCTGATTGGGGCGGGGAGCCTGACAGCAGCAGGGCTAATCAGGGCGGTGCTGGGGGCACGCCCCCAGTCTCACTGCACAGACAGTTACTAGGGAAGCCAGCCTGGTAGTCAAGCGACTAGAAGCACCAGCTGCCTCCCTAGCAACCCGGCGGCGACCAGTATTACAGCGGCCCGGGGAGATCACAAGAACCGGGGTACCTCTGCGCCGCGCTCCTGTACCCCGGGTGGCCGGACCGGTGGTGCGGGCACGGCGGCCCCGAGAGTTGCCGGTTCTGACAGCGCCCACTCAGCTGATCGGTTGGGTTCCTGATGATAGGTCGTCAATAGTATTTCACTGGAAAACCCCTTTAAGTGTTCCCTCGCCATCTCTCTGCTTATGGATAACCTGCATTCTTGAATTCCTTCAATAGCACAGGGAAGATCAGTTGATGTTACATCTACTTTCTGAGAGAAGACAGACACAAAATAGGAATTTAAAAGTTCGGCCTTCCCAACGTCGTTTTTACCCAATTCACCATTTTCATCGTGTAAACATCCTACTTGTATGTGATATTTACAATAGAAATCTCAAATACAGCACCTCTGAGAAGCTAGAACAGAAATAAAAAATATATACAAATATTCATCATCTGGCCTGTTATACACATTTCTGTGCCTCTATTCGCTAGTCTCTCATATTAACAAAGCTGTTACTATTAAGAAGCTCCGTGCACTATGGTTTTTATGGGTGAACAGCTGACAGATTTTAAGTGTTATGTATTTACGATTAGTCCAGGGAGTCACCAACTATGCAACAAGGAAATATTAATAAAGGTTGCCACACTGGTATTTAAAGCGTGGTTGCACTTAAGTAAGTTTCGGCATGGCAGAAATAAGCCTTAATAATTAACCTATGCTAACTCATCAAGAAAGACTGAGTTCACACAACACATTTCGTTCATGTGCAGGCCTATATTTACTGAATCTGCTTATTTTTAGTTAAAATTTAGCCCTGTAGGTGTTAGAAGGTGATGTGTTCTTGTTAATGTTTGGCATTCCACAGCTAGGCTCTCAACAGGACAATCTATTGATCTGCATGTATCAACCTTTGGACATGAAATTCCTTTCTGGAAATGCCATCTTATTTACATGCTGCACGGGAAGCTTTTTTCAATCCCAGCTGCACTAATATTAAACTATGTAACCATTACTATTCTGGGAACACAAGGCAATTATGTAACATTAGCAAAGTGAACATAAACTTTGTCTGCTACCAACTTGGTACTGCAGATCAATGCAAAGATGGTAGCAGAGCCCAGGACTGCAGGCCAACCTAACAGAGGGTTGATAACTAGACAAGTCAATGAGGTTTTCATTAACACTGCCCTGTATTTTAAAAAGAATGCAATACCCTCAGTCAGCCCCCAAATCCCCGAGACTCCCTCATGGTGTGCCGTAGGAGTCACAAACCATCAAACGAGGGTTAATGTATTGTGTCAGGGCTCATTTTTTTGAATATGCGCAATTCTCATTAAATAAAACCCATTGGGTTATTCACAGGTGCATATTTTTAATGCGATTTTCGCTTGCGCGAAAAAATTAGCAGCATGTCCAAATCTGGTGAGTATTACGCCACCTGATAACATGCTCCCTGACCTACTGACTGCAATCCCTGCTACGCCGTCATAAACCGCTCCTGCAGTCATACCGATTCTGCCGTCACACGGCTTATGTCTGACCATTGTCTATGTGTATAACATCCCTCACTCTCCACCTCCCCATACCGTGCACAGCTCCAACCCCTTTACCTTCTGTATCACCCTATTACTTGTAGTATGTAAGCTCGTTGGAGTAGGAACTGCACCCCTACTGTCTCCATCAACTGATTACTATGTAACCGTGGTTCTGTAATTTTTGTACTTTTGTCTTTCTGTATCCCCCTGTCTATGTAAGCGCTGTGGAATATGTTGGCGCTATACAAATAAAGATTATTATTATTATTACGTTTAAGAGGGGCCTAGATGCCTTTCTTGAATGCTACAATATTGTTATAGTTACTAATTACTTCAGAAGGGTCGGTGATCAAGGGATTATTCTGATTGCCAGGCTTTGAATCAAGAAGGAATTTTTTCCCCTTAACTTAAGGAAAATTAAATTCTACCTCAATGTGTTTTGTTTTTTTGCCTTCCTCTGGATCAACATAGGGGGGGTGGTGGTAATAGGCTGAAGTAGATGGATGGATATATTTTTTCAGCCTAACATGCTATGTTACTATGATAGTAATACACTTGTTGAGAACACATACTTATCTTTACTCTTCTATTCAGTTTTCAAGATGCCTTGACAACAGCAGACTAATGAGACAGGGAATGGAGAAGTCCTAACATTGTAAAATATTTAATTGCTGACAGCAACTAAAAATTGAGCTCTACCTAATAAAACCGAGAAACCTCTCTGACATGTTCAGTGAAAAACAATTCCTTGTGGCACGGTGCCCAGCGAATGCAGGAAATCAATCTTATGGGATGGTATTAAAATCGAAAATTGAGCAACCTAATTTCATCCAAACAAACTCACATTTCAACAGCAGATATGGGTTTGCCAGAAAATGTAGCACACACCTACTATATGTTTATATAACCCAGCAAATCACGCTTGTTAGACAGGTGTAAGCGACAACAATAAGCATTTGTAATGTGCTTTCCCAGAGTAGTCTGAGGATAGGGTGGACAATTACTGATTTATCTTTCTACTTAAAGGGGGATTCCCATCTCAGCGTTTCCTGGCTGAGAAGTAAAACATTACCTGACCACTTTATCGGGTGTTAAAGGGGCTGTCTCGCGGCAAACATCAAAATTTTACATAGCCCATTCCCCCTGTCACCCCCCTGGCATAAAATAGCATTTTAAAGCGATTTTTAAACCGCTTGCTACTCACCGATGTGATGAAAGATGAACTTATAAAATTCTTCTCCCAAGATGGCCGCCGGTCCTTTCCCTGGGATGCACTGCGGTTTTCTCCCATGGTGCACCACGGGTCTTCTCCCATGGTGCACCATGGGCTCTGTGCGTTCCATTGCCGATTCCAGCCTCCTGATTGGCTGGAATCGACACACGTGACGGGGCGGAGCTACGCGATGACGCGTAGAAGGGGGCGGAGCCAGAACGCCGCTCGTGCCCGGACTGACCAGAAGCAGAAGACCGCACAGGGCAAGCGCGTCTGAAAACGCCAGAAGACATCAGAATTAGACGGAGCCATGGAGACGTGGACACCAGCAACGGAGCAGGTAAGTGAATAACTTCTGTATGGCTCATAATTAATGCACGATGTATATTACAAAGTGCATTAATATGGCCATACAGAAGTACTTAACCCCACTTGCTTTCGTGAGACAACCCCTTTAAGGCAAAAGCTGAGGCATCAGAATTACACAGGTACCATAGCTGGCACGGAAGTAAATGGGAATTACGGAATCAGCAACGCACGCTATGCTACACCTTTTCCGTAACACCCATTCATTTCAATGGAAGTTACGGAAACAGTGTAAGGCTGCTACCTCGGCTGTTTCTGTGACCCCCCGCGAGGGGGTCAGGAAACTAGCGGTGGGTTTTTCATCTCAGCCATGAAATTCTATACTAAGTACCTTGCATTATTTAATGTGGTTAGTGTATTTATTATAGGTATGTATACTTCCGATAGCAAATGTATTTTGAGTGCTGTTGTCACTTTTTGGCTTCTGCTTCTGTTGTATGTTGCAGCCATGGTTTAACGTGCACCTATGGATTTTTATTGGGAAGTACTCGCCTATTTTCTCCTCTATTATAACTGTGTGACAGGAGGTGTGTGATCATCATCAGTGGCTATGAGAGGAGTGCCTGTGCCCCGCTCTGGGTAGTTTCTGTGGTAGATCCATGTAACAGCACCACATAAACTGAGAAACTTGACTAGAAAATGAATCCATAATTCCAAGCAGATCTGCGCTGGTCAGAACTGAGATCACATGAGAAATAAAAGGGCAGGAGGTTCAGACAGGCAAAAAAACTATCCAAGGTAACACTAACCCACTCATATATACTGTGTATGGACAGGGACATGTGCGGTTGGGAATGTGGATGGACTGGTTTTCTATCTCCTCTTGCTTCTGCCATATTTAGTAAATATGCATATATGCTTTTTGGCAGTTGTATTTTGGCATTTTTTCTGTTATTTTGTTATTATCGCCTTAGGCCTCCCTCACACAGATGTTTTTGAGCCCCACGCCAATCGTGATATAACGCTCCCATTCTTTCAATGGGACCACTCAGACAGCCGCTTGATCGCAGCGCTTTCCACCGTCGCAATTTTCAAGCGGTGTCTGTTGCATTTTTGCCCGCTTAGCGCACCTCATCAATGATGAGGTATGCTAAACACCGCTGTCGGCCGCAGTTCCCAAAGTAAAGTCGCGGCGCTTACCGCAACGCATGTGTGAGGGAGGCCTCGTGGTTTTTTTACTTTGATAATAAAAAAGATTTACATAATGAATGAATAGAAAAATCCCCCGAGTGGCTCTTATAACTTTCTAAGTCTATTACCTTAGGGATATTTGTATCTAATAACTGCAAACAAGATAATGCGCTTAGGCCATTTTCACACAGCCAAGAAAATCGCGCGAGATTTCTGCATTGTGAGACGCACGAATATGAACCCCATTTTCTCGAATAGGGTCATACACGTGGACGATTTCTTTCTTATTTTTTCCCACTTTGTGGCACGAGTAAGATTAATGGCATGTCCTATCTTTGGGCGTTCTCTCAGAACACCTCGCATCGCCCATTGTTTTTAATGGGACTGGCACAGCATCGCATGGCCTGTGAGATGAACGCGAGTGCGATGCAAGGTTTACCCATTGAAAACATGGGACACTCCTAGATCCCATGCCGATCGCTACTTCCCTGAAGTGATATGTGGCGCTCTTGACACAAAACGCCTTGCATCCGTGAAGATATCGCATGTTGGCGAGCGCTGATATCGCACATGCCCATGTGAAATTAGCCTTAGGCACACGTTTTATCGAAGCGATTTTGCCGCAATAAAACGTCAGCCGAAAATCGCGACCATCTGAAGCATTGGATTCCAATGCATTTATTCAGGTGTACGATTTTCAGGTGCGTAAAATCGTCTGGCCGGCAAAGATAGCGCATACGGTGTGCATTCCAGTCGGTGTAAAAGCAGGAAAAATACCCTGCAGCGTGGAATTCCTTCAGTCGACAAAAATCCTGGGAATACCTTCTAATAGCCTAATAGGGCGAGCTATCTTCTCTCTCCAGCGTTGGAGGCAGCTAAACAATCCCCCTCCCCCCCCATTTTTTTCAGCTCCCATAGAAGTCTATGGGAGCTTCCAGCATATTTCAGCAAAAGATAGGGCAAGACCTATCTCTCCACACGCCGTATAAAACGGTCACTGTTTTCTGTCGCCAATATGCTTTTTTTCCAGCACAATTTTATTTAATTGCCCAAAAATTGTTCATCTGAATGAATACATTATAAATCAATGCTTCAGATGGTCTTCATTTTGGACTCAGCTACAATAGCTGCATATATTCGGTTGTGCGAATAAGGCGTCTATCTGTACATTTGAGTAAACTTATGTCATTTCAGGTTCTGGGGCTTGAAAGGGTTAACAAGCTCATAGAGGTGGTGACTGGGAGGCAAAATTGAGAAATAGTGAAACCTTCTGGATAATAGTTCTGGGTTGTCGCCAAATTGGGAGGTTTGAATTACAGTTTAGATTTACTTTACATTTATTGATATGTTGTGTTAGCATGTTGTAGTATACTACTTTGTTGATTAGGGGTCATGTGATTCTTAACCCCTTAGTGATAGAGCCCGTTTGCGCCTTAATGCCCAGCACTGCTCCTGGCTCTTACAGCCTCCTCCCCCTGCAGAGAAGGACGCCGTATATCGGCCGGCGTGAATACACGGCCAATATGCGGTCGTCTGAATAAGCCCTTATATAGGTTTTTTTTTTGCAACTTTTTCATACTAAAAAACAATCAATTTTTTTTATTGCTCCATTCAAAGACCCCTAATATTTATCTTTTTTATCAACGATGCTCTGTAAGGGTTTTCTCTAGGGATGAGTTATAGTTTTTAATGGTACCATTTGCTGAGCGCTTTTTTGACCCACTAGGGGACAAAGCATCAGCATTAGAGATGAGCGAACGTACTCGTTTCGAGTACTTACGCACCCGAGTACCGCCATTTTCGAGTACTTCAGTACTCGGGTGAAAAGATTCGGGGGGCGCCGGGGGGCGGGGAGAGGCGTGGCGGTGCAGGGGGTAGCAGCGGGGAACAGGGGGGAGCCCTCTCTCTCTCTCCCTCTCCCCCCCACTCCCCACTGCTACCCCCCGTGCCGCCACGGCGCCCCCCGAATTTTTTCGCCCGAGTACGGAAGTACTCGGAAATCGCGGTATCTCTAATCAACATCTTTCATTCTTCTAATACACTATTATACTTCAGCTGGCGATATTGAAGCCTCCGGGTGCCATAGCAACCCAACGGACCTCGTGATCGCATCGCATGGGTCCAATGGGTGAGACAGGGAGCCACATCTCTGTCAGCGATCGCACTGGGTCCTCCTGGCCTCTTTTTCCTCAGGTGGTCATGTAATCTCAGTTCTGACCAGCTCAGAATTACTTGGAGTTATGAATCAATTTCCTGGTCAGTTTCATTCACACAAGCGTTTTGGCGCGGCTATTTTAGCCCCGATAAAAAAAAAATCACAACCGTCTAAAGCGTCGGATTCCAATATATTAATTCAGATGAGAGATTTTTAGCCACATAAAAATGTCGCAGCCGAACAGATCGGAGACCGAATACGATTTTATACGCGGCCGGAAAAGATAGCTCTTGCCTTATCTTTCAGCCAATATACGCTGGCAGCTCCCATAGACTATGGGAGCTGAAGAGAGAAGGGAATGGTAGGGAGTGTAGGAGCGGCCACTGCGGAAACATGACAGGTGCCTCTATTTAGGCATCAGAAGTAATTCCGTGGATTAATGCCAGCTGAAGGCATTCCGGGCTACAGCATATATATGCCACATCTGTCTGTATAAATGGGCGAAAAAAATGCAAATTTTGGCCGCAACTATTTGCCGGTCATGCGTTTTTCAGACGTGCTGCCGCCAGCGTAAAAACGCATCGCCCGTGTGAATGAGGCCTAAAGAGAATGAGCCCTAGACCTATAGTAGTAATAGCCAGGGCTCTGTTCTTTCACTTTCACAGCAGCTATGATCCTATTCTAATCCATCTTGTAACAGATCATAATGAAGTGCAACGCCTTGGCTACACAATACTGTGAAGCTAATAGTTTGTACTCTGAAGTTATCTCCAAGGATACATTGAAGCAATGTTACAATCTGGCACAAACAATTACTATTTCTATTCGCCACTCATAAACATTCAAGGTTATTACTGGACAGCTTATTAACCCTTTCACCGGGCTCACACGACCGTGTTTCCAATGTGCTGCACACGTATCTCACGCCTGCGGACACGCAGCAAGTATGCAATGACAATGTGTTCTTTTTTTTTTCTTTTTTCACGGAATTGCACAGTTTATTGTGCATGTTCCTGCGTTTGGAACATGTATTTTCGCACCTTCTATAGACTTCTATGGGGGCCTTTGCTGCGCAATCCGCAGATAGATAGAGCCGGTTGTTCATGAGAACAAACCCGTTGACATCAACAGTTTCTATTCTCCGCACATTGCGCGCATATTTATTTTACACACATAAAAAATTAGCGCAAATACGATCATCTGAAGCCAACTTATGTGTCTTGACAATTAAGGGGGCTTTCGACAAAAACAGCTTGATTGGCTTGCCTATGATAAATTGCATTCTAGCATGCGCTTCCCTTTAGCTTGTGTCATCCCTAACAGCAGCTGTTTTTGGGACCCCTTTCCCCCTTTGGCCATTGCTTCCATCATGAACTCTTCTTTCCTATAACCGCTTTAATCCAGGCAGCTCTGCTGTTCTGTTTTCCGCCACATCTTACCAGTCAATGAACAGTTAATCCTTTCCAGCTTTGGACTCCACCACTGATCACTGATTTGCTATTCTCAGTTTTGCCTCTGTGATTTTGGCTGCGTTCACACATGGCGGCGTCTTTGTTGCGGATTTTAAATGGGGTTCTTCCGCTACTAAAAAATCTGCTTGAAACATGTTTTGCTAAAAACCACGTGTGCTTTTTTAATGTGGTTTATAATTGAGGAAGAACAGCAAAAAAAACGCCATGTGTGAATGCAGCCTTTTAGGCCGGCTGCACACGGACAAATTTGAATTGGGGAGTCCACAGCAGACGTCCGCCTGCGACCTCCGCAGCAAATCCAGCACATAACATGCTATGGAAATGCGCTTTTCCCTGCTTACGAGCGGAAAGCAATTGCGATTTTCCACTTGCGAAGGAAAAATTGCAGTATTTTTGTGTGGGCCCCGCGCAGATGACTTCCACTGCAGTCAATGGAAGCCTTCCGACTCGCATCCCTTCCGCAATGTAAGCCCAGCAACGGCGCGAGAAATTCTGTACTGTGCTTGCCTAACGGTGAGCTGTCCGGACCATCTGCAGTGCAGAAGAAAGAAGACAGCGACAGGTAAGCAGGGTCCCTGGTTGGGCACAGGGTCGGATTCCACTGCGGGATCCCACATTCGGAATCTGACCCGGTCGTGTGTAGCCGGGCTTTCCCTGTCAGTTTCCTCATTCCTTGCTTGTTGGCCAGTGCCTATCTTTGCTCGGTGTCCTGTTCCTTGCCCTGTGCTGTTGGCACCTGCTTTGCTCCTGCCCCAAGCCATCCTGATTCCATGCCCTGTTCCTCTGTTACTGCCTGATTCAAGTTTTGTTCCTATGTATTATTACCGTGCAGATTAAAGCTTTATTTTACCAAGAATACTGCTACACCTGCCATCCGTACAAGGTCTCACCCTAGAGAGGGCCACATCCAGTGCTCGGACTTGTGCCCCCCTGCCAGTTTCCTCAGAACCCACCTATTACCTGCTGGGTTTTACCTGCTTGCTGAAATGGTTATATTCATAGCAGATCCGTTGCAAAAATGTCTGTGACTGATATCCATTCCAGACTTCAGCTGGGAAAGTTTCTGCAACATGTGTGGATTTCTGTAAGTCCCCTTCATATCAATAGCAGTCACAGAAAGTTCTGAAACACATCTGCTACTTGTGAATATCCCACAGACGGCCGGAGGAGGACGGGTATACTGACTCTCGCCCAAGACTGACACGACTCTCTTCTCATGGGCTCAGTTTCTCACCTCAAGAGTGTTTTATGATTATTCTGCCCAGTATGCTCCGCTATCCCCTCCGCCATCGCCTGCCACTGCTAACTGCCGATTTTGATGGAGAATTGCCTTCAAAATTCTGTTATTTTCAATTCCACACCAAAATCTGTAGTGTGGATTTTGGTGCTGAATATCCCGCAGGAGGGCTCATTCTGCAACGCTTTTACAGTATATTCTGTCTTGTGTGAAAGGTAAGAGCGTTAGGGGTCGTTCACACGAGGGACCTAATCACGCAAAAATTCTGCGCACAAAAAAATCACGGCTAACTGCGCAAAAATTGCGTAAATTGACAATTTTCTCCGATCAACTCCCGAGTCTTGATAGTGTGAAAATCGCCCGCTCATTCACACAATCTGGGGCTGCGTGTTGCAGAAAAAATGCGCTCCTGTTCGGAATTCCCTCGGTCAGTAGAAATCCTCCTAATGACTTCTAATGTCTAAAACACAGGCACCTCTTCTTTTCCAAGCATTGGATGCAGCTAGACTGCCTCCCTCTCCCATAGGAGTCTATGGACACTCCTGCATTTTGCGCACCACAGATAGGTCTAAAATTATATTTTTGCGCAGCAGGGAATTTCAGTCGCTGTTGTCCTATTTTTTTAAGTGCGTTTTTTTTTTGCGCACCTAAAATTCCTTTGTCTAAAAGTTACCATAGAAAACCATTGGTTCGAATGGTCACAATTTTTTCGTGCGGCTAGCTTAGCTGTGTAAATTCCCTTGTGTGAACAAGCGCTTAGGGCTTATTTACACGAGCGTATATCGGCTGGCATTTTCACGGCTGGCCGATATATGCTTCCATCTAAGCAGTTCCTCCATTCCTTCCCCCTCACCAGCTCTGTGCCTCTCTCCTCCACTCTGGCGTCTGCAATGGGAGGGGGAGGGGCTAAGCTCAGCCCCACCCACTCCCATTGCTGGCTATGGATACTCCCATTGCAGACCGCTTGGAGGGGAGGAGAGAAGCAGAGAGTCGGTAGGGGGGGGGGGATTTTTCTGCTGCTGTGGATCCGTTCAAAAATCCACATCAAGATCCTTTCCAAATGGACACACATTGAGATGCAGAAACGGACACCGTATATTGGCCGGGCATGAAAACCTGGCCATTATACGGACGTGTGAATAAGCCCTTAGACTGTCCCTTCATGTTACTGCAGCCACATGCAGTACTAAATGGCTACACAATTCTATAGGTTAAGGGGCAGATAGTGTGGCTATTGTCCACATGTGGGCTTGGTTTTGGCTGTATGTGGCTGCTGCAGGGTGATCTTAGCAGTCTGAAGTGGCCCAATTATATAGCCACACATGGCTTGTCAGGTAATCTGTGGGCTCTGGTGTGAGCATTTTCCTTTACCCATACTGCATTGTCCTAATATAAAGTTCAGTTGGCTGTAGAATGAGTGTATAGCCCCCAAACGGTTTAATGGGGTTAATAGATCCACTAATATAATACCTTGGGGACAGTAACCCAAACCATACAGAAATAAGAATTACACAGGAATGGATGGGTACTAGAGATGAGCGAACGTACTAGGATAGGCACTACTCGTCCGAGTAATGTGCCTTATCCGAGTACCGCTGTGCTCGTGCTCAAAGATTCGGGACGCGCTGCGGCGCGGGGAGCTGCAGGGGAGAGCGGGGAGGAACGGAGGGGAGATCTTTCTCTCCTTCTCTCCCGCCCTCTCTGCCCCGCTCCCCGCTGCGACTCACCTGTCAGCAGCGGAGCGCCCCGAATCTTTGAGCACGAGTACAGCGGTACTCGGATAAGGCACATTACTCGGACGAGTAGTGCCTATCCGAGTACGTTCGCTCATCTCTAATGGGTACCCACTAAACATTGCCTTACATATAAGATTATTTTGGAATATGTATTGTGAGGCAGCAAAACCACCATAATAAAAGACTATTAGTAAGTTGATACAAGCAGATATTAGCAATTGCGATTGGAAAAGATCTGAGTGCCAGGAATGGCACATGTTGTTGACCAATGGATAAATATAATGGTCCAACAGCCTATCTCTTAAATCAGTGTTTCCCAACTTTAGTCCTCAGGGACCCCCACAGCTCATGTTTTCAGGATATCCTATGGTAAGAACACCTGTGGCAATGTCTGAGGCACCGACAATAATTACATCGCCTGTGCAATACTGACGAAATCCTAAAAACATGACCTGTTGGGGGTCTCTGAGGACTGAAGTTGGGAAACACTGTCCTAAGTGAAGCCAACTGGAGTCAAAGGGGTCCGACGGTGATCTAACAAACACTGTAGCCTCTTGAGTATAACAATTATATTGTATCCCAACTTCAGGTCTCTGACTCAACTGATTGTCTCTTCTCACAAGAAGGAAGACTTTTCTGTCACAAGGAATAGTAATATGGATCTGTTTTTTTGTTAACATTGCTGTACTGAAAAGCAGACCACAAAACTGGTTCTGTAATGTTCAATCCATTATAGACCGACCAAAAAGGGATATTCTGACAGTATATGGCATCCATATCTGATCCGTGAGAATCCAAGTCCATCATTGCCTTCAACTAAGAAGGGTATTCCTCTGCTTTTCACATGCACCGTGCCCTTCTCAGGGACCTTCTTCACGGATGCAGCACAGTTGCAGATTTTGTCAAGTAGTGCGGATTTTGTTGCAAAACATCTTGCGGATTTTGTTGTGCTTTTTTTCTGCAAACTTTAAACCGCGCGGATTCCCCTTTCCTGTACCCTGAACGGAGCAGAAAAGTGGAACCCCCAACACAGATGTGAAACCCCTCTAATAGGTAGCATGCGTCTCTGATAATACCTCATCTGCCTCTTGTGGGAGCTGTAGAATTTAGAATATAAAGTTCTTCTTTGCAAATATTGATGAGTAGAACTATGTATATAAAAATGTAACATGTCAGAGTTATGTAATTTGTCTGCTGTATTACATGCACTGCGCAATAATTTCTGATAACACGTAAAGAAACACAGATAGAGAGATGTGAGATAGATAGATAGATATGAGAGATATATAGATAGGTGGATAGATATGAGAGATAGATAGATATGAGATAGATAAATATGAGATAGATAGATATGAGATAGATAGATAGGTAGATATATGATAGATAGATATGAGATAGATAGATATATGATAGATAGATAGATATGAGATATATAGATAGATAGATAGATAGATATGAGATAGATAGATAGATAGATATATGATAGATAGATATGAGATAGATAGATAGATATGAGAGAGATATAGATAGACGTAAGATAGATAGATAAAAATGTGATAGATAGATAAATAGATGCATAGATGGATATGAGATAGAGATATGTGAGAGGGATGAGATAGATAGATAGATAGATATGAGATAGATAGACAGATAGATAGATAGATATGAGATAGATAGAAGATAGATAGATAGATATGAGATAGATACATATGAGATACATAGATAGAAGATAGATAGATGTAATATGGATAGATAGGTATGAGATAGATGATGCATAGATAGATATGAGATACATAAATAGATAGACGTAATATGGATAGATAGATGCATAGATAGATATGAGATACATAGATAGATATATCAGAAATAATAAAAAAAAGCAATACTGACTTTATAGAGGCTAGTGAAGATCAATGGAGCTGTCATGGTTAAATGTACTATATATGTATAGATAGATAGCGTACATTTAGCCATGACGTCTCCATATATATTCTCTAGTCTCTATAGAGTCAGCGTTGCTCCATTTATTTATCTTATTTGTGACTATCTGAATTACATTTTACAAAAGGGACTGGCAATTCTATTGAATGAAGTTCTATTCCAGTTCTCTGATTCTGGTTGCTATGGTTACGTCCAGGGTTACATACATATCTATTACTGGGAGAAAATCTAAAAATGTCCATGATGGACTTTACACGGATTATTACTATGGAGAGGACTTCGGCGCAGAACTGTAAGGCTCAATTCATACTTGGTCTGTGGACTTCCATTCTGCGTAGGAGCTTCAGCGAACATCTCCATAGGGCCCTGCAGGGTATATAGGTGGCCTTTTCCCATAGTGGTATACATTGGAATTCATTAGGGGGAATAATGTAGCAATAAGTAGGGGGAAAGCAATTCTACACGGAGGCATACAACAGAAAATCCGGTCCGTATGCTGCCTATAGTGCTGTATCTACTGTACAGCTATATACCTTTCTATTATATAGGCATGTGAATATATATATATGGTCCATTTAATGCCATTGCATGCAAATCCAATGGTGGCAGTGAGCTAGGCAGCCCCCTGGCACCCATTCTGGGTGGCTGGTAACCTCAGTACTCCTCTGCAGCACCATTAACATTCTCCGGCACGTTCTGCCAATGCAGGAGCCATTGTGCAAGGGACGTGGAGGTCCCATCCTACAGCCCCCACCCCCGCCATACAGTATGGAGACGGCTGCAGCACTGACCTAGCACCACGGCCACCACGGTGGTGATGAGCAGCCAGTTGTTCCTCAGGATCCTCCTGCAGTTGCAGCCTCTCCCCATCTTCTTCCCCATGTCTGCTGCTGCGGTGTCACACTGCAGAGCTGTAAGGCGGCGGCGGCGGTAGCCTGGGTGACTGCGGCACGGTGATGGCTGCTGCTTGTGGCGGGAAGGGCAGTCTGCCGAGTGTGAGCGCCGCAGTCCACAGGCTGGACTGATAAGGACGCGCACCTGTGGGCACTGCCTCGCATCTGCCACATGGAGCTGCCAGCTCTGCCGGTGCCGCCCTCCCTGCCCCGTCCACCTGCTAATCCTCTAGATAGATGGGCATTGTTCCTCCTCCCGCCCTCGGTGATGGTGAATCACTGTCGTTTCCTCATCGCTTCATTCCCTCACACTTTCATCTTTCTTCTGAGGAAAAACTTCTCTAGTAGACAATGGAGGACAAAACACGAATCACTGTTGTTTCCTCCTCACTTTCATCTTTGTTTTGAGGTAAAACATCCCAACGGAGGACTAAATATTCCAGTAGGCAGTTGCGTTGGCGTCATGTAGTTGGCACACCAATGCTTTTTGAGAACCCAGTGTCAAACTCACGGGCCAAATTTGGCCCGCCATGACATTTTAGGTGGACCTCGACAAGGTCCGGACGTAGAAGGACCGGCGCTGCGCTTTCCACGGAGGACGCAGCCAGCGCTTGGCATAAGGGGCAGCTCAAGCACAGAGACTAGGTGCCATCTTGGATTCTGAGCTTTGTCATGTGCCTCCACAACTCACGAGTGGTAGCACAGCTCTGTCAGCCCTACTCGGGCACCCTAGATAGATGGGCATTGTTCCCCGTCCTGCCCTCACTGTTTACTAGACTGATGGTGAATCACTGTTGTTTTCTCATCGCTTCATTCCCTCACACTTTCATCTTTGTTCTGAGGAAAAACTTCCCTAATAGACATGGAGGACATAACATTTCCGCCCTCACTGTGTACTAGACTGATGGTGAATCACTGTCGTTTCTTCCTCACTTTCATCTTTGTTTTGAGGTAAAACTTCCCAACGGAGGACTAAACATTCCAGTAGGCAGTTGCGTTGGCGTCATGTAGTTGGCACACCAATGCTTTTTGAGAACCCAGTGTCAAACTCACGGGCCAAATTTGGCCCGCCATGACATTTTAGGTGGCCCTCGACAAGGTAGATGGACAGACGCTCTGGTTTCCACGGAGGATGCAGCCAGCGCTTGGCTTAAGGGATGCTCAAGCACAGGGACTAGGTGCCATCTTGGATTCTGAGCTTCGTCATGTGCCTCCACTACTCACTAGTGGTGGCACAGCTCTGACAGCCCTACCTGGGCACCCTAGATAGATGGGCATTGTTCCCTCTCCCGCCCTCACTGTTTACTAGACTGATGGTGAATCACTGTTGTTTCCTCATCACTTCATTCCCTCAGACTTTCATCTTTGTTCTGAGGAAAAACTTCCCTAATAGACAATGGAGGACATAACATTTCCGCCCTCACTGTGTACTAGACTGATGGTGAATGACTGTCATTTCCTCCTCACTTTCATATTTGTTCTGAGGTAAAACTAACCAATGCAGGACAAACGATTCCAGTAGGCAGGTGTGGTGGCGTCATGTACTTGGCACCCCATGCTTTTTGAGAACCCTGTGTCAAACACACGGGCCAAATTTGGCCTGCCATGACATTTTACGTGGACCTCAACAAGGTTCGGACGTAGAAGGACTGGCGCTCTGGTTTCCACGGAGGATGCAGCCAGCACTTGGCTTAAGGGATGCTCAAGCACAGGGACTAGGTGCCATCTTGAATTCTGAGCTTTGTCACGTGCCTCCACAAGTCACGGATGGTGGCACAGCTCTGACGGCCCTACCCCCCCACCCTACACACACTTCAATTCCAGTGTAATTGCTCACGTGTACGCTATGAACAAGGTCGGATGATGCAGGTTTGCTCACGTATCGGCACATAGTACTGTACCTATTTCACACAGGCGAGTTCACACATATGCGATACATCCCTTCTGTGGTTTAACCCCTTGAGTGGCGGGTTTCCTACCACCCTGTCGTGCCCACCAGGGCAGGTTTTTTAAAATGGTCTAATCATTGAATTTCAACTAATTTTGCAGTTGCGTCTCAAGAGCCATAACTTTTTCATTTTTCCATTCACATGGCCATATGAGGGCTTGTTTTTTGCGGGACAAGTTGGGATTTTTTAAACAGGGGGGAGGAAAAAAAGAAATGGGGAAAAAGAAAAAAAGGGGCCATGTCATTAAGGGGTTAAATAATGCATTAACTTCCTTGTCTGGGTCATTACGACGCATGGATACCACATGTGTGATTGTATTTTTGATTTTTTTACAAAGTAAAGGGAGACAAGTGTTTTTATTATTTTTTTTATAATTTTTTAACTTTTTTTTTTTTTTAATTTTTTTTTTTTGTCCCTTTAGGGGACTTCCACAGGGACCCATCAGGACCCCTGATCACATTCCAGGGGTCCGATGGTGACAGCCCTTTACATGCTGCAGTGACAGCCCTTTACATGCTGCAGTCACATAGACTGCAGCATGTAAAGGGTTAACACAGCAGAGATCGGAGGTTTTCTCTGATCTCTGCTGTAAGAGCTAGTACCTAGCTGTCCTCTGACAGCTAACAACCAGCTCTCCCTGCCACAGAGACCATCGGCTTGCTTCTGACAAGCCGATGGTCTCTATGGCAACCTGTAAACAAAGCAGGAGATTGCCGACATATCGGCAATATCTTCTGCTGGTTTTTCAAAGCCCTTGCTTTGTTCTCTGTGGGACAGTGCAGGCAGAGCACACTGCCACAGCTTGTGGCATTGTGCTCTGCAGCTCCCATAGTGATACATAGCCCGGAAATCTTCCGGGCTATGTTGTTATGAGCAGTGGAGCTCGTCCCGGAAATTTTCCGGGCGTGCCACTCAAGGGGTTAAAAGGCTATTGAGGTCCAGATGTGTTTTTCCCCCCCGAAACTGCGCATTGTATTACGCATTAGCGCTTATATTGAGTGAGCACCTCCCATAGACTTTTAGGGGGGCCGTTGTGGCGCAATACGCTGTACGATAGAGCAAGGACGTTTTTTTGGGCACATGCACAAAATGCATGCACATAACACATGCATGAGAGTGAACCCCACTGACATCAAATATAGTTGTCAGAAACTGCCCTAAGGCTGGCTGTCCACAGCCATTGCAAAGTCCCGCGGCGGATCTCCGCCGCGGGAGCCGCCGCCCTGGGGCAGGAGCCGCACACGAATCTCCGCTGGTCGGCCTAATCTAATAGATAGGCTGACCGTGGAGAATCTGGGCAAGTCGCAGCATGCTGCAAATTGCCCGACGCAAGTGGAGAATCGCAATGATTCTCTGCTTGTGGACACAGGGCCGGCGCTTTCCATAGCAACGCTATGGGAAGCTTCAGCCTGCGTGATTTGCCGGCGATTTACCGCCGGCGATTTCATGGTCATGGACAGGCACCCTAAAGAGGCGGAAGGGGTTTTTCATTCAAAAACGCCTCGCATCACTTCTGTGAAGTTGCGATCCTCAAGCACTTGTTTCACGCTCGTCGGAGGATCAGCAAATGTTTCTTTTTGATATCAATGGGAAATGTCACATTGCGCTTGCGTGCACATCACACGGCAGGCAATGTGTTGGACTGTCCCAACGGGCGATGCGTTCCGAGGGACACGAAAAAATAGGAGATGCAGCAATCTTTTTACCTCGCAGTATTGCTGTGAGGGGGGAAAAAAAAATCGCTCATGTATATGAATCTATTCGAAAAATTGGAGTGCATATTTGTGCGAGTTTTGTGCATCTTGCACAAAACTTGCTTTAGATTTGCACTTGGGTGAATGTAGCCTAACACCTGAAGAACTAAAAAGCTAGGCTCACTCCATGGGAATGTGTTGTAAGGCCATAATTAAGGCTAAAGGATTTCCAGCCAATGGCCCTTTTAGACAAGCCAATTCTGCTTTGAATAAGCCGGTGACATTACTGCTGACTCGGTCACTCTTGTGCAGCTTGTAAGACACGCAAATGTATCGTTGGCTCGTTCTGTGAGAATCGTTTAGTCTGAGAGGAACTGAATGAATGCTGTTTCAGGGCTTAAACAGACGAGCACATGCGCAAATACACTTACCGCTACAGAGCTTATTTGCGCTTGCATAAGTCAAAATTCTTTTTTTGATTTCTACTGTTTAAATTGCACGCTATTGCACTCGGAAAAAAAAAATCAGGAAGATAGTGAGAATTCTGCTAGTCATAACTAAACCATTGAAATTAATGTTTTTGTTTCGTCACATTTTGCGGGCGTGATTTTTAACGAGCCAATGATGATTTTTAGTCATGCAGAAACTGAACGATGAACGAGAAGCGAACGTTTTTCGTTTGTCGTTTAGTCGGCTCGCATTTAGACTGAGCGATGATCATTAAATGGAGTTATAAGTCATCAAACATTGAGGGCTCATTCACACGAGGGAATTTGCGCAGCTAACTTACTTGTGCAAAAAAATGCGATCAGAACCAATGGTTTCCTGTGGAAATGTTCAGACGACGGAATTTTAGGCACACAAAAAAAGCGCAAAAGGCAGGAGTGTCCATAGACTCCTACTATGGAAGCTGGAAAAAAAGGGAGGGGGAGCAAGTTCTGCCACACACCGCTAAACTCAGAAGCACTGTGTCCCTGTGGGGATGAAGGGGAGCCCTGGGGAGTCTCCTTATCCCCAGGATGAAGAGAACCCTCGGGGAAATGAAAGAAATCCCTGGCAGGGATTAAGGGAGTTCCCAGCAGGGATTCCCTTCATCACTGTAGGGGACTCCTTTCATTCCCACCGGGGACTAACAGGAGCGTACAGCGGGACATTTAAATAGAAAAAACTTAAAAAATAAAGAATATATACAAAGAAAAAAAAGTAAAAACTTGCTGTTCTGAGTGCACAACAAAAAAATAGGACCTGCTGTATTCTCCTGCATTTTGCACAGCCAAATTTCTGTAGTAGTCTATAGCAGAGATGAAAATATGCAAGCGAAAGGGTGTGACACTGTGGGAAAATGCAGGGAAAAGAAGACAGTTGGCTATTAGGCTAATTTCACACGGGTGACGGTGATATCAGGCTGTGAAATGTGGCCCAATATCGCCCTTGCCAACATGCAATTTTCTCGCGGAAAGTAGGCGTTTTTGTAGCAAAATCGCCTCACATCACTCCAGGGAAGGAGGATCGCAGAGTTTCTGCCGGCAGGCCCCATGAAAACAATGGGAGATGCGATAGCACGCCTCAAGATAGGAAGTACCACAATTTGTTTCACGCAACACTGCGATTCAGGAAAGAAAATCGCTCATGTGCATGACCCCATTTAAAAGATGCTCATTTGCAGTGGATAGATCACTAAAAAAAAATGATAAGATTGAAATCAGTAAGGCTAACTTCACACAGGCGAGCGCAATATCGGGCCGTGAAACAGGGCCCAATATCGCGCTCGCTAACATACATTCTCACCGCGTATGCAAGGTGTTTTTCTCTCCTCACTCCGGGAAAGTAGCGATCCTTCACTGTGGCTGTCATCTTTTGATTGCACATCACCGGCAGCTCCATAGACTCCTATAGAAGACTATGTGAGATGGCCGGCAAAGGGAGGGGGAGGGGGAAAGCAATCCCCCACTGTGGGGATGAAGATAATCCCCCGCCGTGGGGATGAAGTGAGTCCCCCGCCATGGGGATGAAGGTAATCCCCTGCCGTGGGGATGAAGTAAGTTCCCCCGCCTTGGGGATAAAGAGAATCCCCACTGTGGGCATGGAGTCCCCCCGCCCACGAAGATCAAGGGTATTCCTGGTTGCCGGGGACTCACTTCATCTCGGGGGTTGTGGTGTCAGTGCACTGCAAGACGCCGCAGCCAGCCATGTGAAAATTGTGAAGAATAGCCGCGACTTGGTTGCAGCTATTCTTCATTCATGCGATTTAACGCTCCAATTTTTTAGTGCAGCTGTCAGAACATTAAACTGACATTCGTGTCGTGTCAAGGCCTAAGGCTTATTTCACACGGGCGAGTGCGATATCGGACTGTAAAGCACGACCCGATATCGCGTTCACCAACATGTGATTTCCCAATGGATGCGAGGCCTTTTTGTATCAAAAACGTCTCGCATCACTTCGGGAAAGTATCAATTCTCCAGGGCGACTGACAGTTCAAGCCACCCATAGGGAAATATGCACGTCCGCACCTGAATTAAAGCATGCAGATTTGATTTGCGGATCTTTGGGTGCGGAAATAAAATCGCAGCATGCTCCATTTCAGTGCGGTTCCTGCGGTCCAATCCGCGGTCGGGGAATCTGCAGGAAAGCAGGAGTTTTTTTAAAAAAGTACTGCGTTTATGCGCTGGTATTGACACCCATCATTCTATTATGCAAAAACATTTCAATCAAATATCAGACATCCTGACACATCTTGATGATATGGAAAATAATAATAGGAGTAACAACCTCTGCTTCAGGGGACTGAATAAAGAGGTAGACTTTGCGCATATGCTTATTTGGGCACAAAAATACTGCTAAAACATTCGACAGACAAACCAGTGGAAGTAGATAAAATCCACAGATCCCTAGACCCACGGCTGCACGATCCCAAACATGTAAGAGATGTGATGAGCAGAATCTATTTCTACAGAGATAAAGAAGACATTCTGAAACTTCTAAGAGATAAGGGCCCCCTTAAATGCAAAGGAGAACCCTTCAATTACAGAAAGCACTGTGTCCACTACTCGCGATTCTAAAAGAAAATGCCATTCCATATAGATGGGGATATCCCTTTCACCTGATCGCAAGACGTGGTGGCAAAATGTCGATCTTTACCACTTCCCGCTATATGACGTACGTTTACGTCATTCAGCGTCGAGGTATGTATGAAGAGAGATCGCGGGGCGACCTCCCTTCATACAGCACGAGCATCAGCTGTTTATTACGATGTTCGGGAGTCCCATACGGCTCCCCCGCGATAAGATCGCAGGGAGACGTACAGATGTCATGGCAGCCAGTGGCCTTCTGAAAGTCCCCAGGGCTGCCTTAGCAGGCTGCCTCTCAAGCCATGGCATTACGTCATACTGCAGGAGTGATCAAAGAATCACTAATCTGGTCCCCTAGGGGGGGCAAAAAAAAAAGTAAAAATAAGATCAATAAACTTTAACTAATTATGGGGGAAAAAAGTATTAAAAGTTTAAATCACCCCTCTTTTGCCATGTCTATAATAAAAAAATCTAAATCATAAAACAAAATTACATATTTGGTATCGCCGCGTCCGTAATAGTCCGATCTATCAAAGTAGTGCATTTTTAACCCCGCACAGTGAATGTCGTTCGAAAAAAAAATTAAGAACGTCAGAAATGCACTTTTTCACCCTGTCTCCCAGAAAAAAATTGTATGTATTCCAAAATGGTACCAGCATAAACTACAGAATGTCTTGCAAAAAATAAGCTTTCGCACTACTACGTCAATGGAAAAATAAAGTTATTGCGCGCAGAATATGGTGGCAGAAAATAATTTTAAAAAATTAAATGTAGTACAGCAAAAAAAAAAACTATACAAGTTTGGTATCGTAGTAATCGTACTGACCCATAGAATAAAGTTATCATGTCATTTTTGTTGCAGTTCGTGCGCCGTAGAAACAAAACGCACTGAAAGATGGTGGAATGTCGTTTTTTCTTTCATTTTACTGTACTTAGAATTTTTTAACGTTTTTCGGTACATTATATGGTACATTAAATAGCACAATTGAAAAATACAACTCGTTCCGCAAAAAACAAGCCCTCATACAGCGACGTCGTTGGATTAATAAAGGAGTTATAATTTTTCAAAAGGGAGGAAGGAAAAAACGAAAATGGGGAAAAAAAGGGCTGCGTCATTAAGGGGTTAAAGGATTCGGAGACCTCCCTAAGTTTTTAGCCACACTTGAACTTCCTATGGTCTCTTTACCGGAATGGCGGAGACTATCTGTTTCCACTTTGCCACTGCCAAGAGAGAGATGGTTACCAATTGAACCCATGATAAATCACATAGCCAAAAGATCATAATTGCCAGATGCCTGCTGTTGTGAAGGTTCCATCTCCTCCCTGTGGATGCCTGTACAGGGTCTAACCAATTTGTCCCATTATAGGACACAATATTCTCTCAGGTTATATTAATGTTTTGCTGCTGATCTGTTTCTATTGTTAGCTGCTATATTCCTATATAGTTTATTCATATTTATGGTTGGTTGGGGTTGCTTGATGCTTTAACCCCTAAATGCCCATTTACATGATCAGATAATCGCTCAAAGAGCGATTATTTTGCATAAAAAATAATTGGTATTCTAGTAGATTCTCAGCTACTTAAATGCCAATTATGTATGTTAATGAATAGAGATGAGCGAACGTACTCTGTAAGGGCGATTTCGCAATCGAGCACCGCGATTTTCGAGTACTTCACTTCTCGGGTGAAAAGTACTCGGGTGCGCTGTGGGTGAGCGGGGGGTTGCAGCGGGGAGAGGGAGAGAGAGAGGGCTCCCCCCTGTTCCCCGCTGCTACCCCCCACTGCCCTTTGCAACCCCCCGCCCCACAGCGCACCCGAGTACTTTTCACCCGAGTAGTGAAGTACTCGAAAATCGTGGTGCTCGATTGCGAAATCGCCCTTACCGAGTACGTTCGCTCATCTCTATTAATGAAGCCTTCACTGAGCACAGGTTAATAGCCCAAGGCTTACTTGATTTTAATGATCAGCGAAAAGAGCCTGAACTGCGGGTGCCCCCTGCCCACTTACATGCACCGATTATCGCTAAAATGATCACCGATGAGCGGAGTTTTAGCGATAATCGTCCGTGTAAATGGGCCTTTAGTGAGCAAGCCTATTTGCGCGCTAATGACCAGACCAAATTTTGGAAATGTGACATGTCACTTTGACATAGAATAACTCTGTAAAGGTTTCGCATATCCAAGTGATTCTGACATTGTTTTTTCAACACGTTGTACTTCATTTAGGTAGTAAAAATAGTCCGATAGAATTTGTGTATATTTATTAAAAGCGCCAAAATTGGGAAAATTTAGGGAAAAAAATCATATTTTTACTTTTTCAACTGCAATATCTCAAATATATGCAAACATACTGTACAAATTCTTGATAAGATATATTTTCATCTGTTTACTTTATTCTGGACACACATGTGAAAAACTTCTGTTTTTTTTAACCATTTAGGAGACGTACAAATTTTACATTGATTTTTAACATTTTGAGGAACATTTTCCTTTTCTGCACCAAGCCAAGATTGCAAAGGCTCATAGGTGTCAGAATGATAGATAACTAGAGATGAGCGAACGCGTTCGTCCGAGCTTGCTATTCGTGCGAATATTAGGGTGTTCGGGATGTTCGTTATTCGTAACGAACACCATGCGGTGTTCTGGTAAATTAAACTTTCTTCCCTGAGACGTTAGCGCTTTTTTTTGGCCAATATAAAGACAGGGAAGGCATTACAACTTCCCCCTGCAACGTTTAAGCCCTATACCACCCCCCTGCTGTGAGTGGCTGGGGAGATAAGGTGTCCGCCTGATATGAAAGTCTGCCCCTCCCGCTGCTCGCTATGGATGCATTCTATATGCGCTCAATGGGGCCAGCGGCAGCAGCGCTGACCCCATTGAGAACATATAGAAGACAAATCCTTCTTCTCTGGCACAGCTGTAACAGCTGTAGCAGAGAAGAACGATGTTTGCCCATTGAATTCAATGGAACCGGCAATACAGCCGACTCCACTGAATGCAATGGGCTGCCGGCGATCGCAGGATGAATGGTCGGAAAGGGGTTAAATATATAACCCCTTTCCTGCAATTCATCCAGAAATGTGTTACACTAAAAATATATACCGGCGTATAAGGCGACCGGGCGTATAAGACGACCCCCCAACTGTCACCTTATACGCCGGTAATACAGTGGAGCAAAGAATAAAAAGCATTACTTACGTTTTTAGATGATCTGCGGCGCTCCTGCAGGCTGTCACTCCCTCCTGGTCCACGGCAGACAAGCTTTCTCCACGAAAGACTTTAAATCCCTGCCTCCAGAAGCACATGTGCCTTCAGCCAATCACAGCCAATGACAATGATGTCATTGAATGGCTGTGATTGGCTGTGTTTCTGGAGGCGGGGATTTCAAGCCTTGAAATCCCCGCCTCCAGAAACACAGCCAATCACAGCCATTCAATGACATCATTGTCATTGGCTGTGATTGGCTGAAGGCACATGTGCTTCTGGAGGCAGGGATTTAAAGTCTTTCGTGGAGAAAGCTTGTCTGCCGTGGACCAGGAGGGAGTGACAGCCTGCAGGAGCGCCGCAGATCATCTAAAAACGTAAGTAATGCTTTTTATTCTTTGCTCCACTGTATTACCGGCGTATAAGGTGACAGTTGGGGGGTCGTCTTATACGCCCGGTCGCCTTATACGCCGGTATATATTTTTAGTGTAACACATTTCTGGATGAATTGCAGGAAAGGGGTTATATATTTAACCCCTTTCCGACCATTCATCCTGCGATCGCCGGCAGCCCATTGCATTCAGTGGAGTCGGCTGTATTGCCGGTTCCATTGAATTCAATGGGCAAACATCGTTCTTCTCTGCTACAGCTGTTACAGCTGTGCCAGAGGAGGACGATCTTTATGCTGACAGTGGGGGGGGGGGGGGGGGGGGCACTCTTGCCGCTATTGTGGCTTAATAGTGGGACCTGTGAACTTGAGATGCAGCCCACCATGTAGCCCCTCGCCTGCCCTATCCGTCACTGTGTCATTCCCATCACTTTCCTGAATTGCCCAGATTTTCACACATGAAAACCTTAGCGAGCATCGGCGAAATACAAAAATGTTCCGGTCGCCCATTGACTTCAATGGGGTTCGTTGTTCGAAACGAACCCTCGAGCATCACGGGAAGTTCGTTACGAATAACGAACACCCGAACATTTTGGTGTTCGCTCATCTCTATAGATAACCCCACAAATGGCCCCATTTTAAAAACTACACCCCTTAATGTAGTCACTGAAGGGGGGGGGGGATGTCATGAGTATTTTTACCCCACAATTTTTTTTCAGGAATCAATGCAATTTAGAGGAGAAAAAATAAAGTTTTATATTTTTGCAAATATGTCTTTTAAAAGACAGGATTTTTTTTCTATAGTGCACATGAAAATGAGTATTTGCACCTAAAATGGATACCCCCCGTTTGTCCCGTGTTCAGAAACATACCCATTGTGGTCCTAATCTTGTGTTCGTTTGCACAACAGGGTCCAAACCTAAAAGAGCAGCCGGTGGCTTCCAGAACAGTCATTTTGCTTGAAGGCGATTTAGGCCCCATTGCCCACTTGTAGAGCCCATGAGCGTCCAAAACAATGGAGAACCCCCCGAAATGACACCATTTTGAAAACTAGATCCCTTAATGAATTTATCTAGAGGTGTAAGATGCATTTTGACCCCACAGTTTTTGAATCAATCTAAGCGAAGCAGAAGGAAAAAAATTACGATTTTCATTTTTTTGGCAATTATTTCACTTTTAAAACCGTTTTCTTTTGTACAGCATACATAGGAATGAAGACTTGTACTACAAAACGGATACCCCTGTTTGTCCCGTGTTCAGAGACATACCTATTGTGGCCCTAATCTTATGTCCGTATTCACAATGGGGCCCAACGCGAAAGGAGCAGCCGGTGGCTTTTAGAACAGTCATTTTGCTTGAAGGCATTTTAGGCCCCATTGCACACTTGTAGAACCCATGAGCGGCCAAAACGATAGAGAACCCCCACAAATGACCCCATTTTGAAAACTAGACCCCTTAACGCATTCATCTAGGGGTGTACTGCAGATTTTTACCCCACAGTTTTTGAATGAATCTGAGCAAAGCAGATGGAAGAAATTACGATTTTAATTTTTTGGGCAAGTGTGTCATTTTAAAAACATCTTTTTTGTATAGCACACATATTACTGAAGACTTTCACCCCAAAATAGATCCCCCCGTTTTTCCCGTGTTCAGAAACATACCCATTGTGGCCCTTATATTATGTCTGTATGCACAAAGGGGCTCAAACCGAAAGGCGCATCAAACTTCAACTGTGTCTTAACTTTTACGTAATCGCCATTATCCATTGGATAAAATCATAGAGGTGAGGAAAACAACAACGACATTATTCACTGGAAAAGCCAAAAGTGCAATACCTGATAGTCTGCAAAGCAGACAGTCGCCATAGGCACGATCGCCATAAGGCAGGCACAATCGCCATCAGCACAATCGCCGTAGGGCAGGCGCAACCGCCATAAGCCCTAAAGATATGCAGTAAGCCAGACAATGGTGTGGAGGACCAACTTGCTCATGGCAGGCTAATATGCAGTCCCCCACTCAACCCAGCCCAGATTGGGAAGGAGTGACTGCACATAATTATAGCCTGCACATGTGAACGATACCAAAGATGCCAGCCACATTTTGGCCAAAATGCAGTACCAACACCCGTATTTTATTAGTATGCATTAGTATTTTTGTATGTAGTTTGCTACAGTTGTTGGGGGAGCCCAAGATGTCAGCCAGTGTGGCCCACTTTGGAGATACAAGGCAACCCGCTGTTATATCAGTGAGGGTTGATATCCTGTATGGTGGGTCACCATCCATCTGTGGCTGGCATCTTTGGTATCGTTCACATGTGCAGGCTATCATTATGTGCAGTCACTCCTCCCCAATCTGGGCTGTGTTGAGTGGGGGACTGCATATTAGCCTGCCATGAACAAGTTGCTACTCCCCACCATTGTCTGGCTTACTGCATATCTTTAGGGCTTATGGCCGTTGGGCCTGCCTTACGGCGATTGTGCCTGCCTTATGGCGATCATGCCTATGGCGACCGCGTCAGGTATTGCATTTTTGGCTTTTTCAGTGAATATTATCCATTGGAAGGATGATCACGTGACCGGGGACCACCCACTGCGGCCCTCAGTCACTGCTCCTGGCTCTCGGCTATCTTTAGTAGCCAGGAGCAAGGAGACTTTGAATTTCCCGGGCCCTCCACAGCTTCTGCGCTTGTGTCCTCCATTTTGCTAATGGGCACACGTGCCAAAGTTGGGGAAAGGTCCGCGGATAAAGATCCCATCAGGGGACAACGCCGAAAGCCTTAGGTAAGTAATTTCACCTCCCCTCACGGATCGGATTCGTGATTGGAGGTGAAACTTTAACTTTTTTTACTTTTACGTGATCGCCGCTTTCAAAACCGGTTTGGAAAACGGCGATCACGTGACCACGGACCGCGTACTGCGGGCCTCTGGCAAATCTCTAAGCTCTCCGCTATGTTTGGTAGTCAGGAGCAGGGAAATTTTAAATTTCCCTGGCAATCTGCGGCTCTTGCACAGGCGTCCGCCATTTTGGATATGATCCATGAGGGGAGATGAAACTTAAACTTTTTTTTTTTTTTTACTTTTTAAAAACTTTTTTTTCACTTTACATGATCGCTGTTATTCATTTGATAGCAGCGATCATGTGAACCGCATACAGCAGCTCCCAATGACATCTCTCTGCTCTCGGCTACACACGGGAGTCGGGAGCCAGAGAGTTTTTAAATTTACCGGGCCGCGCGCCCTTCTGTGCTGGGAGGCCAGGACAGCGCGGGACAGCGCGGAGAAGGCTGTTGAGTACTTCCAGCTGCCCTGATGGATCTGATCCATCAGGGCAGCTGAATCTTTAACTTTTTTTAACTTTATATTGAGTCTTATATGATCGCCAGCATTCGGTAAATGCCAGCGATCATGTGAATGGGGGAGGGGACCCGCGGCCCGGAATGGCAGCTCCAGGTCGCCGGCTACCTCTGGGAGCCAGCAGCATGGAGCTGTCACGTCCTCAGATTGCAGGGCCTTAATCCCTGCAGAAAGCATGTTTTTACGTTCTCATTAAGGCCCAGCAAGCTAGGATGTAAAAAGGCAATGGGCTGGTTACTAAGGGGTTAACGTCTTGAGATGGATGGACCTCACCCAGGCTGTTATAACCAGAGTATATACATGCTCATTTGTTTAAATATGCCCCCCACCCCCCAAAATTAAACAAAGATAGGGCAGTATACATAGTCTTGTTTGGATACACATGTGGACCAGGATAAAAGGGAGATGCAGTCCTGGCTATTGGCTACCTCTCTCCTCACATAGGACATACAACATGGAGTATTATAATGACAAAGGTCAGTTGTTAGGTTTAATAGATTGCATATACATATATGCTAATCTATGTTTACTGAGTTTTCTTGCTTTACTCACTGTCTTGTTACTACAATTTCTTTACATCTCTTTTCCTCTCCTCTCTTAAGGCCCATTTACACGTAAAGATAATCTTTCAAATGACTGAAAGATTTTGCGATTTGTTTGCATAAAGTGCATTGTTCTCTTCACTGCTGCCAGCAGATTACAATGTTATCTGCTACCTCCCGTGGAGATAACGTCCAATATAGTAGGCTTGACAAAGACCCGGACATAGGGTCGAAATGTTGCAATTTTCTGTATGATCATGAGGAATAAAGAGGCATCCTAATGGATGCATAGAGCTTTTGCACCAGAACCTGCTGTCTTGCCTACTTTATAGGACTATATGCATGTGGGATTTGGATTCAATCTCTATTTAGGCGTGCAGGAACACATCAGAAGAGATCCTCCCAGAATTGGTGGTGGTGAGTGCTGCTGGACTTCTTTATTACTTTGCAGTTATTCCCGTGGAGATAACGGCTGGCGGGCTATTGAGAGATACTTTATCTCTCACTAGCTGAACGATGGATTTTAAGTTCACCTTAAAATCATGATTCAAGCGAAAACTGCACCATGCCCGCATTTACATGAAACGATTATCGCTCATTTTCGGTTTGAACGAATTTTGAGCGATAATCGTTACGTGTAAATTGGCCTTTATTTGTTTTTTGTTTTTTTTTACTCCCTTAAACCTTGCCCTGAGACGTAGACCGAATCTTTATGTAGTCCATCTGCTTCATACAATAGAATGGCGTTACAAGCATTCTGTACGTATAATACCAGAGGACTCAACAAACCCGAGAAACGGATACAAATTTTATATAGACTCCACAAAAAAATAATTTTAATAGCGATGTTTCAGGGGACTTATTTTGTGGCCTCTGGGATCCCCCACTGCTGGAATATTACCATACATGGTTCCATGCGCCACACCCAAACCGCAAAGCCTGTGGCGTTTCCATGTCTTTTCATAATTCCTTTAACCCTGTGGTTCTACTGTGAAAGATGGATGAAAACGAGAGATATATCTTCCTGATGATCCAACTTTCTAGCTCTATCTATACCATTGCTAACCTTTACTTTCCTGATCAGGAGCAGATTCTCTTTGGGATCGGAGCTATCCAGCACCTGGAAGAGTTTGCAGAGGGGTCTAACGTAATCTTTGGTGGTCATTGTACTATGACATTTGAGCCAGGATATTTTGGTTGGCCGTTCATCCATTTCTAGAAGTACGACACACAGATTAAAAACGTCCTTGGTGAGTCTGCAATGTATTGATATGTAGTGTATACTACACCCAAAGTCAAAAGACTATAGCTTTCGCTGTCTAGCTCACAATACGTACAGCAGACTAGATCATATATTTATTTCACACAGCTTATTGGACAATGACCTGGAATGTTCTATAGATACGTTCTTGTGGTCTGATCATGCCTCTGTATTTGGATCCTTGGGGCATGGGAGCAAGAGAAGAAGGGGCCCAAACTGGTGTTTTAATGGCAACTTACTAAAGGGCGCTGCTTGTGCCTCTAATATTGACAGCGCCATCACTAATTTTATAGAAGATCATCAGGCTGACCCCACCCCAGCACCCATGAAATGGGAAGCATTGAAGTGTGTCTTGAGAAGGATATTTATCTCTCATGGAGCAAGGCTAAAGAAAACCAGAGCTCACAAGCTATCACAACTGTTCATAGAGCTTGGTACAAATCAGATCCTTCTGACATCTTACTGGCAGAGATCTACACTCTTAGAAACGAGATTAGAAAAATTCTTGATCAGAAAACACTCTGCTACAGAGATAAAATAAGAAGCAACTGCTATGAATATAGTGATAAGTGCAGGAAATGGGTGGCGAGGATGGTACGCCCTAGCACATCCCTACCACTCATATTTCCTAGAAACTCTCCCACGGCCGGAGGGGTACATTTCCCCCATGAAATTCTGGAGGAATTTCTCTCTTATTATAGTAAGCTCTTTATGTACAGGCTCATGTTACTCAAATGGATTTTTTTTCATTATAGTGTGATTTCCTGTTATTTTACCAAACTGCTCTTTTTTTTCGTTTCAATTCAATAACATACTTAGGAATCCAAATACTGGCCAACTATAAAAGAAAACTTTGAACTAAACTACATGCCCTTCATTCCCTTTCTTGAGACAGAGTTAAAGAAATGGCAAAATGTACCACTCTTGTGATTTTGTAGGATCAATGTACTAAAACTGCACATCCTACGAAAAACATTATACCCATTTCAAATGGTCCCTTTGGATTTACCTAAGTACTATTTTGCAAAGCTTAGAAAACTAATGATTAACTTCGTCTGGCACAACTCCTCACAGCATATCACTTGTAAAACTGTAATAAGGCTTAAATCCGTGGGGGGAGCAGGATTATCCCACCTGGAGTTCTATCATAGGCCCACAATTGGTAACTGCATCATAGATCTCTGTCAAAATTCTGCGTGGGTAGAGGTGGAGCAAGCTCTAAACCTCTTACAGGTTTGGCAAGCTTTCTGGATTCCCTGGGAATTGGACTGGAAGAAAGTTGGTGCTTCAACCCTTATGCAGATACGCTTGGCATAAATACACTAGACAGAGTTCGATGGTGTCACTTACCCCACTGGTGGGAAACCCTGAACTACCATCTACAATATCCCATACTTCCATCTCCTTTATGTCAGGGAGTTTCCCTGTGTGCGAGATGTCATGGGGTCTCAGGGTATGGGAACTCTCATAGACTTAATGGGAGAACACAATTTGCCAGATTCTGGCTACTATATTTCCAATTGCAGACCTATATTACTGCGCCTGCCCCGCTCTCTGGCCTAACGGTAGAACTCACTTCTTTTGAGTGATTATGCAGGGCAGAGGAGGCAGCTATGCATATAATCTCTCTAGTGTACACATTCCTGACGGATGAGCAGACGAGGAAGTTTGATCCCAGCTGGATCAGGAAGTGGGAGGAGGCCTTAGGGAGACCTGTTCAAAATCCTATGCCCTTTCACAGAAAATGTGAATTAGACTACAGGAACTCAGTTTCAAAATAATCACAGCGGTACAGAACTCCTGTTAGACTGCATAAAATCTACCCCTCAGTTTCTGAGCAGTGTTGGAGGTATATGTCTGACATGGGTTCTATGCTACATATGTGGTGGGACTGTTTTCACTGGGGGGGGGGGGGGGAGGGGGAGGGGCGGAAGGGAATCACTGGCAAGATGTATCCTGATCATACAAAGCAATATGTGTATCTTCACTTCATTTCACACCGGAGTTAGCACTTCTATATATTCCTCCTGGCCAAATCTCTCAACTCAAACTGGGTCTACTAATATTCCATATTTAAAATCTGATCGTAATTTTTGTACGAAAGTTTAATAAAATCCTTTTGAACATAATTACTGTGCAACATGTGTCTAATACAATGATTCTGATTTAATGGTTTAACTATTTAGATGTGTTCACTCTCCATCCAATGTTTTCTCCAATGTTGACGAATGACATAAGGATTGAATTTCCTTTGGTATTGTGACCCCACAAAGTATTGCTCTGCAATTCATTGTCAATTTCAACCCTAGTGCTTCTGGTGCCTTAGTTTATTTGGACCCAAATTCACATATTTTGTCGTTTTCAAACTAAATATGTGTTCTGGGTTTTCTTCTTGGGCTCTCAAACTATTGGGTGCTGAACTAAATATGATTCCACAATAGGAAATAGGATGAGTCATCATTTCCTTTCTAATTAGCATCTGACCTACATTTTTTAAGCATGATAGTAGTTTCATAATTCTTGTTTTGCATCTGGATTAGGCTCAGGTTAATTATATCCACTGTGGCAAACACCTTTATAACAATAAGGTTCGGTAGAGATGACGCAACATTGCCCAATCTTTTTATGCAACCCTTTTAATCCTAAAGTACTGAAAATGGAGAGGCGAGTTATCAGCCAAGAAACTGATTGCCGCTGATCAGTGCTCTTCTTCTCAGGCCTGGCCAGCTGCAAGACACAAGTAGTGTCAGAGGAGCTTTGTGTGTCGGCATCAGGACTGGACAGCAGCAGTCAGATGTTGTTAATGCAAGTGATGGTAGTCAAGGTACATTCTTCTTTGTGTGTGGTTTACCTTCTAATTGTTATGTAATGGATATTGCTCTGTGACTGGGCTGCTTACTTAGAGGCTGGTACTGGCAGTGTAGGAATCAGTGCGTGTGTGTGGGGGGCTGCAGATGCAGTAAAGCGGTCACTTGCTAGTACTTAACAGAGAGCTGAGGTTCTAACACCCCCTTTCAGTGCAGGCATTCCTGCTCCACATGAGTTCCAAATGTGGAGCAGCATAGCTACATGCTAGGCAAGACAATTGCAGAATCAACTGTCTGACATCCACCACATATTGCGCATGGGCCCTATTAATTAGAATAGGATTCATAGACTTGGACAATACGTGGGGTCATTGGATGATTGCCTCTCCAACTGTTCCACCCAGGGTGCAGATACAGCTCCCTACATCAGCAAAGCCAGAACAATTGCAGTTTTTTTTTGTTCATTCCACCCCCTAAAAAACATAAAAACTGATGAAAAACTTATATGTACCCCCAAAATGTTACCAATAAAACTCAAAAGTTGCAAAATCACAATTTTCCTTTGCCTCCAAAAATGTAATAAAGTGTACCTCACATGGCCATGTTGGCAGAAAAATCAAATAAATTATGCTTCACAAAACACAGCAATGCAAAACTAGTTATCTTAATGGATATTCCAAGGCTTTTTACTTGCTATAGCTGATCGTTGGGAATCCTCTGTTCAGGATGCTCAGCAATCAGCTGATCTCAGCCCCTCATTGAAGCAAGGTGGATGTTGACAGATCTGAGGACAGATCATCAATAGTAAAAGGGATAAAATTCCTAGAATACCCCTTAACATTTAACTGGTGGGGGAGGGGTCATGATAGTCTTCATTAAGCTTTATCTGCAGGGGAGACAAAACTGAATCTTTGCCCCGGTTCAGGAAAGCCTAGTTACACTTCTGTTATAATTCATTGTATTTTGTTATGAATCATGTGCATGTTAAATGATGGACCTCTAACAAGCAGTGAAATTTAAAATATGGTCACAGATGTCAGAATATGAGCTTGGATTTGCATTATAGAAAAAAAATCTATTGTAAATTTAATATTACAAAAATTGTAATATCAACCTAAAATACCATAGTAATTCAAGTGCAAATGCATAAAATAATTGATGCATGCAGAGATATAGCAATTAGAGATGAGTGAGCATACTCGCTAAGGGCAATTACTCGATCAAGCATTGCCCTTAGCGAGTACCTGCCGCTCGGAAGAAAAGAGTCAGCCGGCGGCGGGCGGGGAGCTGCTGGGGAGAGCGGGGAGGAACGGAGGGAAGATCTCTCTCCCCCCACCCCCTTACTACCGCAACTCACCTGCGACGGCACCCAAACCTTTCTTTCCAGCGGGGAGATACTCGCTAAGGACAATGCTCGATCAAGTAATTGTCCTTAGCGAGTATGTTTGCTCATCTCTAATAGCAATCCATAACATTACTGATGCTTCTTGATAACTTAATTTACAATGTTGTAGTACACTGTAGCTATCATAATGTGTTAAATGTTAAGTTAGTGTTTGCCAAATCTGTACAGCTATATATATTGGATACCAATCAATCACTCACCATCAGGGTGGTTGGCTTGCTGTTGCTCTATCCTTTTTTTGTTTTACTGATCTACCTGCTACTTAGTGCGATACTTTAGGCTATCTTGTAATCAGAGAAGCATTAGGAATAAGGCACTAATAGAATCTAATTAGTGGAGAGAGATAGTACTTAGAAATTCTCCAGTGTGTGACCTAAAAACTATTAGGCAGCATCGTTACCACTGGTAGATAGGAATTAGTAAATATATAGGGGCCAGCAAGCTATCAAGGTAGATGCAAGGCATGGGTGTGTAAAGTCCATGCAGCACTGTCTCATGCACAACGCAAGACTCTGATACATGGCTTACTCTGAACTTTTCAGAAAAATTTTTTTTTAAAGAAAAATTTAAAAAAAAAAAATTTTCTTTACCATATTAAGAGGTATTATATACTTCATTGCAGATAACATCTGATCTGCAAGATATATATTTACCTGCGACCAACTGAATGCTCACTATTTGGTTAGTATGCAATTGCTGTTAAGATCCTGAGAGGCATATTAAATATTCACAAGAGGTCCCTGAGGAGCTCAAGTTGAGCGAAACGCATTGGACCAAGGACCAGATATTGATTAAGCCTTCTTGGTGCTAATACCAAGCACAAATAATCTCGGTCTTGGGCACTATCAGTTTCCCAAGACTGTAGATACTACCGTTGTGGGGGTGTATTATCACCCTGAAATGGTTATTTGTTGCCTCGAATAGATACCAGTTAAGGCATCGCACTATACCTAGAAAGCACGATATATGGCATCTACATTTTCAAGAATCCTCTGAGATACACTTCCAGAGTTATTAATATTTTTCTTTATGTATTATGTGTGTCAGTCTTTGTGAGTACTATTTTAAATTTTAATTGCTTTATTAAAGGTTATGTTTTAAAGTCTTAGATTTGTGTGCACGTTCACGCGTTTTCACGTCGCCGGCGGGAGAACATAAAAACACCGATGCCAGTGTGAATCCAGCCTAATAATGTGAAATCCAAACAGTGTGCGAGCCAACCACATATTTATATGTTCTTATGTGTATTTTCTTTATGACAATGGATACATATGATAGTGCGTTTGCTTTGTTGTAATTTCATTACCATAATGATCATGCTATAGGAGCTTCTATAATAGTTTAATTACTACAACTGTGAATTATATATATTGAGCTCTCAGACATGTATGACCTATTTAGCACTATATATTGCATTGTACGCCATTTTGGAATGTGTATCATCCAACTTCGGTTTTTAAGCCTATTCAATAATTTAGATCCATTACATTAATAGCTTATTGCATCAGGCACTTTTAATAGTTTAGTTCTTAATTCTCAATTGGAGTGAACCATTATTTACATTTTGAAGTACATCATATACTTCCTTATTAGGAAACTTTCACACGGGCTGGAATTAGGATGCACCGCAAGCCGCTGTAAATTCCACACCAAAATCCACAGGACACCTAATGTGGAATTAAAAATGACTGAAAATTTGGCTATAATTCCACATCAGTAAGACTTGCAGATTTTGGCGTGGAATTCCACAGCTTCGGATTTGGGCGCGTTCTGCATCCTAATTCTGGCCCATGTGAAAGGTCCTTTATAGGGTTTCAGTGCATTGTGGTATTGCATTATTTTGGTGAACAACCGATTCTGGCACTTGTTTCAAATGTTTTTAGTCCTTTTGTTTCCTTGATGTTCTTTTTGTTATTGAACATTTTTTTTTTATACGTTGTATGTAGGGATCAGCAAATCGCCCGCAGCAGCCATGAAGGTGGTCAGAAAAAAGAAGCCTATGTGACTTGCGTAGCTCACTGCAGCAAATTTACTATGAAGCATGTTGGAACTGGAGGTATACATTAAGGTGCTGCCTATTTGTAACCCTTAAGCCTGCATGACATAAATGAACATCATAGATTGGCTTGTCTTTAGCTTCTACAACAGACATTTAAATCATGTGTTCTAAACCCGCATGATGCCACTGTTGACTAACAGCTGAGCTCTCACTTTAATGGCCAGGATCAGAAATACTCTGATCCCTGCCATTTAATTCCCTAGATGCCGCAGTCAATAGCAAGCATTAGTATCTAGGTGATTAGACAGAAAGAGGGGTCTAAATAAATAATGAAATATATATTAATAAAGTTTATTAAAAATTTACACAGTATAAGAAAATATAGTTAAAGTGAAGAAAAATAAACTGCACATGCTTTAATGTAATCTTCATTGGCCATATAATTACCTCCATACTGTCACTGAGCAAAACCCATTATACCAAGACCAACTTTGCTAATAATAACATCTTATAAGGGGCAAATAATACCGTCACGCCACGATCACATATTACCACCACAAAGCGATTAATACCAACATACTGTCACTGAATAAGTACCACTACAGAGATCAATACTACAAATAATAACACTATATGAGGACAAGATAATACCCCAGATCATGACCACATAATACCACCACAGTGTTGCTGAAAAAAACACCATACAAAAACCAATACTACACTCCCATACAATGACCATGTAG
The DNA here is from genome assembly GCA_035609135.1 of Eleutherodactylus coqui. Lineage (NCBI taxonomy): Eukaryota > Metazoa > Chordata > Amphibia > Anura > Eleutherodactylidae > Eleutherodactylus > Eleutherodactylus coqui. The sequence goes on along the minus strand of CM069409.1, from coordinate 219,119,807 downwards.
CAGTATATATGAGATCTACACAGGCACTTTGCAGAACATATAAATGATTACAGTAGCATTATATCCAGTGATCACAGGTGAGGTCCCCTCAGACTGGAGTTGTTTAGTTTACCTTTTTCTTCATCTGACCCAGACCATCATGATAACTTTTGCAGTCAGAACTGGTCTCTGCAGAATTAGACACACACATCTTTGACACCTCAATTTTACAGGGACCTGGCTTTCTTTTCCAAACTTCTACATAATCTCCCTATCTATTGTACCCCAGATAGTAGTGATGCCACCTGAGGTGACCCACGCAGTAATAGTAGCTCACTTTTTGTGCTTCCTGTAGGCCTCACATAGTGGGACACTTTTTCTGACCCACACACAATAAAAGTGTCCCTAGTCAAAAAAAAATGCTCCCCCTACGCCCCCACTATTATTGTCCAATATAGGGTAATAATGCCATATTTGGCCCTCCACTCAGTAATCATACCGCCAATCAGTAATAATGCTCCATATAGGCTCAAATTCAGTAATAATGCTCCTTATAGGCCCTCGATCAGTAATAATGGTTCATATAGGCTTCCACTCAGTAATAATGCCCCATAAAGGCCCCCACTCGGCAATAATCCCCCTCACAGGCCCCCACTCAGTGATAATGCCCCATATAGCCCCCCCACTTAGCAATAATTCCCCTCACAGGCCCCCACTCAGTGATAATACTCCATATAGGCCCCAACCCTCACTCATCGGCTCCAGCCCCTCTTCCACTCAGTAGCAGTGTCTGTTATATTTAGTAAGAAAAGTTACATTCACTTGTGTTGCTCCTCCCGCTGCCAGTTTCTAGAGTCCATGCCTGCATTCGCATTGTTCACTTGCTGAGTTCTTGGTAGAGCAATCATATGATGTGTCACATGATCTCTCTACTCAGAACTCAGTAGGTGAACAGTGCAAGTGCAGACTGCAGAGGCAGGCAACGGTAGGAGTGACACAAGTGAGTAACTTTTTTTTTTGACATTTCAACAAAAACTTTAGAAAATGCCCTCCCCTCCAGCGCCCCTAGGACCCAACGAGAATTTTCCTGGTGGGTTGTATAGCCAGTCTGCCTCTAGTTTTGTCTATGCATCATGTACCATGCAAAATGCTTTTTTATCTTTCTCTTTATTTGGTTCTTAACCCTTTGCAATCCAATTTTGGATTCAGGGTTTCCTAGGAGGCTTTCTCTTTCTGCCATTATATAATAGCACCATCTGCTGGCCAGAGCCATTACTGTGGTATGGGACATGCTGCAGAGGCCCTCCGACAACAGAGTGGTCAGTAATATACAGTAAGAATACCCTGTTGGACATCTTTAGACATCGGAGCTGTACAGCCTTCAATCAGAATGCCTTCAAACGTCAGACAGTGAATTGGAAAGGGTTAACATTAGAAGTACTTGACCAGTTTCATCGTCGTACAACATTGTCTCCTAACTAGCATTTATGATGTTATGATTGTAATATATGAGATTATTTTTTCTTAAATGAATCCTGTCCCCTCCATTTCACCCCTAAAACTAAATTCACTGGCTGGCAGGGCATAAGAAATCAATCATTTTTAATGTTCTCTCTTTTCCTAGCAAGCGTATGTATCTCTGCAATTAGGTTTCAAAGTTATCCCTTGCCATATGCAAATCAGCAAAGAAGAGTCATCTGGCCAAGAGCAGTCATGCAGGTTCATGAGCTACTGAACTAACCACGCCCTCTGTCACTTGCTAGACATCTCAAGAGTTGGCGCTGCAGATCATGAATCAGTATGACTGTTCCAGGCTTACTTTTAAAATTGCTAGTTAGAGGTTTTGTATTCATTTTGCTGTGTTGCAGACAAAAACAACTAATGGTCACAGTAAAGCCTCATTTAGATTTTCTATGTGAAAACAGTCTAGTTGGATGCATTTGTTTATAGAGTAACCAACAGATATTTGTTCCGTCACAGATCTGCATCGGAACCTCCAGATGAAGGTTCCGTCACAGATCTGCATCAGAATCTCCAGACGAAGGTTCCGTCACAGATCTGCATCAGAATCTCCAGACGAAGGTTCCGTCACAGATCTGCATCAGAATCTCCAGACGAAGGTTCCGTCACAGATCTGCATCAGAATCTCCAGACGAAGGTTCCGTCACAGATTTGGCTCAAGATATGGGAAGAAAAAACGCTGCAAAAAGCCGGGAAGATCACCAGAAACCAAACAGACTCCTGAGACGGAGCAGTTTGGCCACAGGAAGGTGTAACCCTGAGCGCAGATGTTAAACCACCCTTGGTTAGTACTAAGTGGGATAATGACAAAAACAAAATATCTTTTGGGCAAACATTATTGAAACTGCAGCCTGCACTATCTCTGGGGTTCCAGTGGCATTTAACCTTCAGCAGGAAAACCACCACCAGGAGACAGCCCTCACCATGTGGTTGTCAGCTTGTGATACCACAACACATCGACCCATAAAATCGGTTCCATGAACAATCTTTAGATTGGCTCCTTTAAAATAAACACCATCGCTAATCGTGAAACAAATGAATGCAGTATTTTTAGTGGCGGTGTTCTACTCAAGTATTCAATCTGGGGTACAGCATGACCATTATGCAGTCTATAATATATAGAAAAACAAGAATGATGTCCACTAGGTGAGCAATGAGGCGTCCTCATTTGTGGAGCGCAGCAGGAGCGGCTCGTCAGCCAACGGGCACACACACAATTGTTTCAATGTTGAACAAGGTCTCCTGCATATCCAAAATCCATAAGAAATCTCGTTTGCTGAAAAGAGCTTAAAACACGGTGTTTCAATAAACAGATCATGCTTAAGCGTTTTGAATGTATAGTTCCTAACCGTAGCATGGATTCTGGGACATCACAAGATAATTTACAAACATAATGAACCAATAAGATTTGCTGTGCATTTTGTATCACATAAAATATACAATTACTGGTATTTCAGGAGCCATAAGGCATTTTATGTGTTCATTATTGCCATACTATGTAGACTATAGCTACATTCGTATGGAGTTTGTATGTATTCCCCAGGTTTGTGTGTCTCCTCTGGGTACTCGTTTATGCACAAAAACGTCAAGCAGGAGCAAGCATTCTTGCACATAGACTTGTGTGAAGCCGCTTTAGGCCTTATTCACACAACCGTATATACGCAACTATTGTAGCCGCGTCAAAAATTGCAGCAATTTGAAGCATTGGATTCCAATGTATTCATTCAGATGAAAATATTGCACCAGCAAAAATACGACATTGACGACCGAAAACGGCAACCGTTTTTATACGCTGTGTCAAAAGATAGGTCTTGCCCTATCTTTTGCCGAGATACGCTAGAAGTTCCCATAGAAGCTGAAAAAAAAGGGAGGGGGAGGTTAGCTGCATCCAGCACTGGGAAAAGAAGACAACTGCCCCTATTTAAGCATTCTTAGTAGAGAGGAGCGAGCACGCTCGTTTAAGGCTGATGCTCGAGCGAGCATCGGTCTTCTCGAGTAACTGAATACTCGTCCGAGCAAATGCGCGGGGGGGGGGGGGGGGGGCGGCGGCTCCCCCCGTTCCCCCCACCCCGCATTTGCTCGGACGAGTATTCAGTTACTCGAGAAGACCGATGCTCGCTCGAGCATCAGCCTTAAACGAGCGTGCTCGCTCATCTCTAATTCTTAGTCATTCTGAGGATTTCTGCGCTGCAGCGTATTTCTTTGGCATCACGCAGCAGCCGCCCGTGTGGATGGACGAGAATACGCTAATTAAGATCGGGACTTGATCAAGCTCTTCTTCTATCATGCGATTTTTACAGTGCGTTCAGGCGAACGTAAAAACACATACAGTCGTGTGAAAGAGGCCTCAGATTGTGTGCCCCAGTATGGACAGGGAAAGATATGAGTGATCACATTGTATTTAGGCCCACCTCACACCAGCGTATGCCTATTTGCATGCGCATGAGTAGCATTTTTGCGGAATGTGCAATGCGATTTTGCACTTTTCCTGCACTAAGGCATGTGCATTTACGTGCAGGAAAAAAAAGCAGTGACTAAAATGGCTAATGAGTTCCACATGTGTACTTTTTCCTGCGCAATTATACAGTGCTTCACGCATTTCTTAGCATATTTTGCGTGCATTTGTGCATCCCATTGACTTCCTTTTTGTGCGACCGAAATGCCCAGGAAAAGACAAGCATGTGAACAAACTTATTGAAATCGATGAGTTCTATTCTATGCATATGGCGGTAATTTTGCGTGTGCAAATACGCCCGTGTGAAGCTGGCCTTACAGTGCTGCAGAATATGTTGACACTACTGTATATAAAATAAATGAAATTATATACCACCATAATCTGCTACATAGAGCCTTTTGGCTAATCAGTTGAATCCCATCAGGACCATGGACTGATGTTAGGCATGATATCTAAAAGCAATGGTTGGTTGCGCTGTTGTAGTGAGGCTCCCAGCGGGTCACCAGTTTCATGCACTGCACTCTAGCCTTTAGCTCTAGGATTGGTATGATAATGTGCTAATGTTTGAGGGTACATTTCCACATTGTGGTAGCAGAAGCCATGTCCGAATGAGGTGCTCGGAATTTTTAAATAGCTTGTTTATTGGCTGCAAAATTTTGCCCCTATTACTGCAGTTTTTTATGCAGAACCACAGATTAATGATGATTAATGACCAGGCAGTTTTGCATATATAACATTGTGTACCATGTGACCAATTAACAAGTTATTTGAAAACCTCGACCACCTCATGTGGGTCTGGTTTCGGTTGCATGCGGCCATAACACGAGAGACTGCCCTTAAAGTTTTTATATAGTAAGATACGTTGGCCTCAGTTATCAAAATCTAGCCACCAATTACAGTGCAGCTTTCATTTCAGTGAATGGAAACCTGCCGAAATGGAAGGGTATCGTTTTTCCTTAAAAAGAGCACCTAGAAGGTGAGTGAGGAAACTTATAAGGCCATCCATGCTTCTCTAGGAAATGTACAAATAGGGAAGATAGAACAATAGCTCTGCAGCGCCACCTATTGGAAGGTAGCATTCAAATCAATGTTAGACTCTTTAGACAGCCCTTATAAGAATAACTGGAATTGAAAACCAAGCCAGAATACCATACACAGACAGCTGTTTCAGGGATTTTGCCCCTCATCAGTGTGCAGTAGGTTTCTGGCTTGGCTAGTGAGGGGCCTACAGACATGGATCAGGAAGGGTATCAGTTCTCCTTAAGGAGAGCACCTAAAAGGCGTGTGGGGAGACACCTAGCAAGTGAGTTAGTAGACTTATAAGGCCATCCATGCTCCTTTGGAAAATATGCAAATAGGGAATATGGAATGATACCTCTGCAGCACCACCTATTGGAAGGCATTCCTGCCTAATTGGCGATCTATTGGTCTCTGTTTCAGCAGCTTTCTAGAATGGCAAAAAAACTGTAGCTTCCATCCAGCAGTTCCTTCTCAATCTCGTATTTGGGATTTTAAGATGTAACCCAGGATAGAACTCCTGAACAGAAGCTCAAATGTGATACGTACATACCCTTACGACAGCTGCAAGTAGCTAAAATGTCTATGTCTGTGCAATATCAGGTAAACAAAGGTCTGACAGCCATATAGGTGTATTATGTAACTACTTATTATATTATACTTTAGCCTTTTGAGGACACCAGCAATATTTATTTTTTCATTTTAGACTTTTCATTCTTGCTTTCCAAGAGCCATAAATTATTATTTTTTCATCAACATAGCCATATGCGAGCTTGTTTTATAAGGGAGTTGTATTTTTTTCGTGTCACCATTTAATGTAGCCTGTAATGGCCCTAAAAAACTATTAAAAAAATTGAAATTAGGCTAAAATGGAAAAAAATGCAAATGAGCCATTTGGAGTGGTTTTGTTGTTATGGCATTCACTGTGTAGTTAGAATGACATTAATTTTACTTTGTGGGTTAATATGATTATGGCAATACCAAATGTATTTAGTTTGGTCTTGGGCTTTAACCTGATTGCAGAAACATGTCGCGGGATTAAAGCTTCTGTTCATGCAATCAAGCAGAAGCAGGACAGGTTGTTCGCTGTTAGTCACAGCTAAGAACCCGGAGGAGAAAGCAGAAGCGCTATGTACTAAGAAGTGAAAATGGAAGTGTTTCTTCCACTATGCAAGCCGGGATCATGTGATCGCTGGGATCCCCTGTTATAGCAGAGCTGCAGGGCCCTTGTAGACCCCGATCAGCTCTCAGTCACTACTGTCGCTACAGGGGGATGTTTTCCCTGTAACTGGGGCTCCTATGGATGCTCCAGCTACAGTGGAAAAATGTCAAATTAAAATTAAAAAGACCATGTGAATGTCCCCCAGAGGTCTTATATGACGTCATGCGGGAACATAGATAGTAAAAAAAACTGAAGTAAGAAAAAATTACAAAATAAAATAAAAAAATATACATAAAAAAGAAAATGACCCAAAGCTGACGCCCACCAAAACTGTTGTCATATGCGCCCTATAATCCAAAAACATACATTACATATCAAAGTGTCTGAAACAAAATGAGGAACCCATGCCCATACTTTATTTTAGCGTAAATATGCAAATTTTACAAAATCAACAAATTTAAGAGAAATCTTTTTTTTTTTTTTAGCTTTTTACCTCCAATAAAACTAAAAAACAGGAAAAAAGTCACTGAAAAAGAGATTTAGCTCTGTCACTAGACAAAAAAAAATGCAGCAAAAATAATTTTGGTAGCTGAAGGGAAAAAATGGGGCAGTGAAACCACCACATCGGTAAAATCCCTAAAAAGTGTTTGGTCCTTAAAGGGTTAAAAAATTTAAAAAAAACACAACTTTTGTGGCATTAAAATTTCATGACAAAGACCCAAACAAAATATTCAAAGTAAATAATATAAAGATACATATATAAAGACACCTGGGCAGAAATAAAGGAAGCAGGTCTCCATCCTGACTCAGTCACAGGCCATAAATACCAGCAAATACATACCAAGATGCTTCAGAGGGACACGGCAGCCATGGCTAACCAATTCCCTACACTCGCCTCTACATATAGCACCTGCCTATCTGCAGGGCACTCCCAATGATAAGGGCACTCCTTGTTGATGGCTGTACCCTATATATCCATTTCAGCAGGTTTCTGTTAGTTGAAATAAAAACTGCGCTGCAATTGGTGGCTAATTTTTGATAAATGAAGCCAATTGATCTCATTATACACAAATGTAAATGTTAGCTGTTGCTGCTGGGCTCCTCTTTAGCATCTTGATATATATTTGCTGGAACCATCAACTTTCAGTATTTACGGCCTGTGACTTGAGTATGGCTGGCATTCCGCTTCCTTTATTTCTGCCCAGGTGGCTTGATATGTATCTATATGATTTATCTTCAATATTTTGTTTGGGGTTTTGTTGGGAATTTTAATATATATTTAATCAAAGTATCTTTTATTGAGACATATATAAAGGGTGTTTTGCTTGCAGAGACTCCGTTATTTCCTGTAATTGGCTATCTTCTTTTTATAGTGAAAAGTATATTCTCATAGCCATAACTTTTTTTTTCCTCATCAATATAGCTGTGTGAAAGCCTGTTTTTTTTAGTTTTTTAAAATTTTATTTAAAGCAAGCTGTAGTTTTTATTGGTGTCATTTTTGGGTGCATACAGGTTTTTGATAATTTTTTAGCCCAGTTTCTTAAGAAAAAAGGTGACCAAAAAGACACAATTCGGGTATTGTGTTTTTTGTTTTGTTTTATAACATTCACTGTGCAGGATAAATATAACATATATAACATTATATTTTAGAATTTTGAACTTTTTCACACTTTGGAATATTTGTATTGTTTTTTTTTTTTAATGTGAAAATGCCAAAAGGTTTTGTTGTTGAACTTTTAAGGCTTTCTTCAGTTAAGCCAGTCTCACACGACCGGATTTGAATTGCGGATTACGTGATCAGAGTTCGTGTGGACAATTCATGGTAAAATACGGGCATTGAAAAGCATGTAGTTTCAAATTTTCCTTACACCTGTGGGTATGAATTGGGCATTCCACGAGTGGAAGAAAAATCACAGCATGCTCTATTTGACCTCTACTTGATGTCAATGGATGCTTGTGACCCGTAGCGACAGCACAAAAAATACAACAAGCAAAAAAAAAAACAAAACCTGTACTGCGCATGACCGCCTGCCTGCCTCCACGGTCATACACAATGCAGTTACTTGCCATATGTAGGGTCACCGGCTGGGCTCACAGACGGAATCTGCTGCAGGACACCCACATGCAGAATCCGACCTAGTCGTGTGAGCCCAGCCTTAGGCCTTAGTCAGACGGGCATTTTTTTGCGCGATTTGCGCATGCGTCCGGCGATTTTATAAAACCATTGCTTTGCAATGGTATCGGACACATGAGCGCTTTTTATGCGCTCGTCCGATAAATTATAGAACAGAAATCGCAGATCGCACCTATCTGCGATCTGCGATTCCTGTTCTCTTCTCTATATGCGCTCAATGGGGCCGGCGGCAGCAGCGCCGACCCCATTGAGAACATATAGAAGACAAATCATTCTTCTCTGCCACAGCTGTAACAGCTGTGGCAGAGAAGAACGATGTTTGCCCATTGAATTCAATGGAGCCGGCAATACAGCCGGCTCCATTGAAAGCAATGGGCTGCCGGCGAGCGCAGGATGAATTGTCAGGAAGGGCTTAAATATATAAGCCCTTCCCTGCAATTCATCCAGAAAAGTGTAAAAATAAAAAAAATATATATATATATACTCACCTGCTCCCGGCAGACGGAGTTCAGAGCGGCCGGCCTGCAGTGGGTGTGAAGGGGGTGTGAGTCAGACTTGCCTCTGATTGGCTCAGCTCCATTGAATTCAATGCGCTGGACAGCTCCAGCCCGTTTCTAATGAAACTCGGCTAGGAGCAGATTTTTCGGGCGATTTTTTTTTTTTTGGCCCCGGTCACGCGATTTGCGGATGCGCATCCGTCATGCGATCCGCAAATCGCGCGAAAAAACGCCCGTGTGACTAAGGCCTTATAGTGTTTTTTTCTGACGATTTTCTGTCCAAAAAACAGTACTCTGAATGGTCTGGATTATTGTTTTGCCTTATATGGGGCAATTGGTGTCCACCTTATAGGGGCATTTGCCTTCCTCTCAATCAACACGGTATGATTATAGCTTGGGCTTGATGATGCTGTAAAACGTATTGCAGTTTAGAACCCTTTGAACACAACCATTGCCAAATAAGTAATGATTCAGGAGAGTTGAATTGACTCCGAACTAGTGCTACAGAGAATACACATGGAGGAGATATCAGCCTTTGTTGAAAAAGTAAACATGATCAGCTTTTATAGTAGATTACCTGCATTCAAGTAAATGGTCAAACTGATGCAGCGTGTTCTAGTTCACAGATAAAAGTGGAAGAAACTAAGTTCTTTGAAACATAATTGCCTTTCAGAAATAATAGATATGTCACCAGTAAATTGCCATCCATTGGACTGTTATTGCATGCAGTACTCTGATTTATGTTTTATAGGCCTCAGATAACACTTCATTTTATTACTATTATGGTACTATATAGTTCATTGACCCAGGCTGAGGAGGAGTTAGATAGTTCTGATCTGTTTACTTTCATTGCACAACTGAGAAGATACAACTTAAAAAATAATCAGCACTAGAGATGAGTGAGCGTACTCGGAAAAGCACTATTTGCTCGAGTAATTTGCTTTATCCGAGTATCTCTGTGCTCGTCCCTGAAGATTCGGGTGCCGCTGCGGCTGACAGGTGAGTCGCAGCGGGGAGCAGGGGAGAGCGGGCGGGAGAGAGGGAGAGAAAGATCTTACCTCCATTCCTCCCCGCTCTCCCCTGCAGCTCCCCGCTCCGTGCCGGCACCCGAATCTTCAGGGACGAGCACAGCGATACTCGGATAAAGCCAATTACTCGAGCGAGTAGTGCTTTTCCGAGTACGCTCGCTCATCTCTAATCAGCACCTTTAAATAAAAGTCAGTTCTATTCCCTGTGTATTGCACACTCAAGTTTTGAACGCGTAATACCCAGCGCAAATGTGTTTGTGTGAATAAGCCCTAAGAGGTATTTTATACCTGATTCACAGCTTCTGGAAAATCATCTTTAGGCTTCATTCACACAGGCGATTTTACGTGGCTATTTACGACCAGGTGAAGCATTGTATTCCAATGCATTCATTCACATGAGTGATTTTTGGGTGTGGGAAAAAAAATTGCACTGTGCAAATGTCAAATCGGCAACATTTTTGGTCACCGATTTTTCTTGCTGCGTGAAAAGATAGGTCTAGACCTATCTTTTGACAAAAAACGTTGGAGGTTCCCATAGACTCCTATGGAAGCTAAAAGGAAGGGGGAAGGAGTTTACCTGCGTCTGGCACTTGGAAAGTAAGACAGCTGCCACTATTTAAGCTAATAGAAGTCATTCTGCCGACTGACGGAATTGCATGCTGCAGAATGGACAAGAAAACACTAATGAAATTCAGGATTCCATCACCGCTTTTCTTCATGGATACAATTTTATGGCGTGATACGGCCAGCGAAAAAACACATCGCCTGTGTGAATGAACCCTTGGGAATAATGAGCATGTTCATTGCTTTCACAAATGAGGCTAGGGCTTTGCAGAAAAGTCACGACACAAATTTGTATGACTGGTCTGACTTGCTTTCTCACAACCGTTTCAGAGCTGCAATTTGGCTGTAAAAAAAAAAAACAGCTAATTTACAAGAAAGTCGCAGTCACATGATTTTGGTTGCAAGTCGTAAATGACTTTTACACTATTGACATCAGTGCAAGTTGCTTGTGGCTAGTGACCAAAATACTTCCCAACTGCATTGGTTTGCAGCTACATCATCGCAGCGGTGTTAGGTCGCAGGTCACAATTCAACACCATTGATGATCATTGTATGCGATGTTGCACTGTAGCACCGCAATCTTCGTGTAGTGTTACAAATATGACCGTGTAGCCCTAGCCTGACACACACAAAAAGAAAGCCCTCATTGAATGACAATGAGGGCTAATCCTGGTGCAGATCCATGGCACTGCCGCAGCAGAAATCCAAACAACAACCTCAGATATCTGACATGGCTACTCTTGTAAAATAGATGTCTGATTAGTCATAGCTAAATCCTGAATGTGTGAGCTTAGCCTAAGGACAACTACAGTGTCGGACTGGGATGCCTAAGGCCCACCAGTAGAATTGATTTGGGGGCCCAACCTCCAGTTTTAAGAAAATATTGCTTGTTCATGTTTAGGCCTTCAGGATGTAGCAACTATTCTTAGTTTTTCATTGCCACATTCCAAGAACTTTTTCCCATTTATATAGTCCTATAAGGGTCTGTTTTACTTCAAGGGCCTCATTAGGATGTACACAGCATTTATTGATTCATTTATCCATCATTGTAGCTGAACTAAGGGGTGTATTTGGGGGACTAGCTGTAGTTATTAACACCCAGTCGGGTACATATAATTGAGTATCTTCCATTACATTTTGTCAGCGGGAGAGAATGAATAAAATAGTAAATTGACAACTTTTTTTTTATACTTAATTTTTCTTTTTATTAAATATATCAAGTTTAAAGGGTTGTTCCCAAGTCTGATAATTATGGATCAGATATTAATACCTGTCTGTATGTGACAGCCGAAGGTACAGAAACAACCAAGCTGGACATCACATTAATGCCCAATGTCCACGGCAAATTTCCATGGCGGAATCCACGTAGGGCACCCGCGCAGACGATCCACAATTCAAGCTGCCCATAGGGAGACATGGGCGTCCACAGCTTAATTAAACCATTAAAACAAATTGCAAGATGCTCCATCTTGCTGCGGTTCCCGCACAGACAGCTTTCGTTAAAGTCAATGCAAGCCGTCCGATCTGTGGCCAATCCGCAATTTAATAGTGGACCGGCCTGTGGATTCTGCGGGAATGCAGGAGATTTTATATTTTTTTATTTCCACTGTGCATGTGTGGTGGCGTGCCGGCTGGCGCTTCCGCACACATCCGCAGTGAAGACCCGGACAGGTAAGCACAGTTCTCAGCTGCAGAGAGGGTCGGATTCCGCTGTGGGCTCCCGCATGAGGAATCCAACTCACCCATGTGAATACAGCCTTAGGCCTCATGTTCACAGGCAAGTGCACTATCGTTCCAAGAAACTCAGAGCAATATCGCACTCTTAAGGGTTTAAACATGAGCGTGTTTTTCTCCCTTTATACAGCTGTGATAATCATGGCCGTATAAGGAGACAAAAACAAATCCATGGATCTCAATAGGAGTTCAGTGGTTTTGTTTTCACTGCTGGGCTTCCTCAGCCGTTAATACCATGTCTGAGAAAATATAGGACCTGCTCTATCTTCACCGCACGTCCTGAATATTTGGTGGGGGGGAAGATCGGGCAGCTGCTATTTTCCCGCCTCTTTTTTTCAAACTCCTGCATTCTGGCGTGGAGTTTGAATTGCCGTTAAGGGTGCCTACCCAGTTGCGTTGCCGATTTTCGCGCGTGAAAAACGCTGCGTTTTTTGCGCGTTTTCCATGCGTTTTTCACGGCGTTTTTTGCGTGTTTTTTGCAGCCCTCCATTGACAATCATGGGTGCATTAAGAGAAAAATAAGGAGACATATGCAACTGACAGTTCCTATGTGAAAAAACCCCACGAAACGGGAAAAAAAAACCCAGATGGACAAGAACACATTCTATACTAATTGCTCTTGAGAAAAAACGCAAAACATCACAGGAAAAAAAATCGCAAGTGGGTAGGCACCCTGAGGGAGAAGAAATCTCCCTCATTCAGTGCAGCTCCGCTACGTGCTGCAGAGCACAGATGTCTCCACGGCAGTGTGAATGCGCCCTAAGGGCTTATTCAGATAGGTGTATATCAGTCTGGTTTTCACGCCCGGCCGATATACGCTGCCTCTCTCTGCAAGGGGAGGAGGCGGGCTTGGCCGGGAGGTAGTGCACTGAGGTCCTGCCCCCTCTCTGCCACCGCTTGCAATGGGAGGGGTGGGACGGAGCTGAGTTCTGCCCGCCCAGCCCCCTCCCATTGCAAACAGTGACGAGAGGCGGAGAGGAGGCAGGAGCTCAGTGCACTAGCTCCCGGCCAGGTCCACCTTCTCCTCTTGCAGAGAGGGACAGCTGATATAAGCCGGGCGTGAAAACCCGACCGATATACTTCTGTCTGAATAAGCCCTAAGCCTGTGATTGCGCTGCAATTTGCAAAAAAAATGCATTGCATCACTGCACTAGCGTTTTTTTGCATGCATAATGTTTGCATGTTTTGTCAAAAGTAAAAATGAAAAAAATCACGTCATACTTGCGTGCAAATGCAATACGACTTTTTGCAGCCATAGGAATTAAATGGGCGATTCTTAAACAAGAGTCACCCAGCGATAGAGAAATTCGCTGTATATTCTATCTCAGACCATCGATCCAGAAGACAAATCGCTCACATGAATAAAGCCATTCACATATATGGGTTCATTTTCTGTGTGAGTTTTGTCGAATATGGCCAAAATTAGTCAGGGGTGTAGCTAAAGGCTCAGGGGCCAAAGTGCAAAAGTTCAGCCCTTTCCCACATGTACCTGTACTGCTGGTATAACCTGGGAATCTCCTGTATATAAATATATACATACAGCTGGTATAAATGATACATCTCCTGTATATAGTGATATAGATCATGCTGGCATAACCTGGGTATCTCCCGTATATAATTAGAGTACAGCTAGTATAAGTTATCCATCTCCTGCATATAGTGATATGGAGCATGCTGGTTTACCCTGGATATCTCCTAAATATAATTAGATATGTACAGCTGGTATACATTATACATCCCCCTGAATATAGTGATATGGACGATGCTGGTATTACCTTGGTATCTCCTGTATATAATTAGAGTACAGCTAGTATAAGTTATCCATCTCCTGCATGTAGTGATTTGAAGCACGCTGGTATAACATAGATATCTTCTGTATATAATTATATATGTATAGCTGAAATAAGCTATACAGCATGACTTATACCAGCTATTCATATCTTATTATATTTTCACATACCTCATAGCCACCGCCGACCCGACCAATCGCAACTGCAGTCTCTCAGTGGAAGGGAGGACCATGCATTCGGGGAGTATACAGCCTGGAATTAGCTGCCGAATGCAACTGAAAATGACCCTCCCCTCCCTGAGTGCCACCCAGAGCCGGCCAGTGGGTGAAACAGCATAAGTCGGGGGCCCATGAGCCCCTGTTCACTAAGGGGCCGGGTCACAATTGCGACCCCCCCCCCCCCCCACTCCCCCTAGCGTTATGCCAGTGGAATTCGTGGAAGAGTATCAGCCAAGTGAATCCAGCCTCAGATGGATATTCCTATCTCAGCCATAATTGCCCAAGACGGGAATAACTCTTTAATTTACCAGTATGAAGCCAATATCCTATTACATATCTACAGCTCTAGAACCAAGCTCCTAATATATCGAGACATCAGAACTAATCTTGCTACATATCTACAGCACCAGAACCAAGTTCATAACATATCTACAACACTAAAACTAAGCTAATTACATGTCTATAACACCAGGACCAAGCTCATAACCAGAACTAAGCTATGGTACCAGAATTAAGGCATAACATATCTACAGTATCAGAGCAAGGTTCTAAATGTATTAATGACACCAGAAACTAGCTTGTTGCATAAGACACCAGAACCAAGATTGCTACATAACTACAGCCCCATAACCAATTTTGTGTGGGAAAACTCAGGATAGCATGATGGAAGCCTGATGGACCCCATTACAGTTGACGGGGCTCATCATGTGCCATTCCTTTCTGTTGTTCCCATCGGGCATTCAGTTTTCCTGTTTACATGACAAAACAGTAAACCTAAACCACAGCATTTCAAGCAATGCTCTTAGTCATATTATATACCAGCTATAATGAAGGGTGCATTCACATGGCCGATGGCGAGTTGAGTCTGAGATTCTTGGGCGCAAGTCGCATCACACACAACACAGACACTGTGCCCGTGTTCTGTGTGATGTGAGGGCACATTTGCATGTATTCATGTGTGATATTCGCAAAAAAATAGCAATGATGTGGGGAAATGATCGCCCATGTAGATACACCCATTGCAATGAACAAAACTCACATGATTTTCTCACTCGTGTGAATGCCGTAAGAGCTCTGCTTGAAACACTTAGGTCTGTTACATATACTATGCACAGGGTTTACTCTCTGAATATGCACATGTAATACTGGTATTTTCACATCCCCGAGGTGCTGGAACGTCTCCCGATTTTATGATGTGTCCATGCACTCAGTAGGAGAAAATCCGAGAGGCTGAGGGAGCTGGCATTTTTTCTTGGTTACAAGTCACTATAACATACAGAACTCCCTCACCCCCCATTACAACACCCAGGATCACCTACTCCGTCTCCCACTCACAACACCCAGGACCCCCTCACCCCTCTCCATATATATATCTCCCTCTTTCTCAGCATGTACAGACACTTCAACTCACTGAAAAACTCACAATCCTTGGAGGATTCTTTGTAAAGTAATAGTGCCCTCTGTGCCCCCACCAAGTAATAGAGCAACTCTGTGATTCCACAAAACAAATGCCCCTTCTGTGGCCTCTCAAACTACAGTGCCCCTTTAGTGACCCTTCAAAGTTATAGTGCCTCCTCTGCAGCCCCCCAACCTTTCTTTTCCTAAAGCTCTGGTTAAAAGGAGATCTTCAACTCACATTACAGCAAAACTCCACTTGGCTTGACTCCCCCGTCTCCTGAATTTACTATACTGAAAGCAGAAGGAGGAAAACTGGGATCTGCACAGAGTAGAGTGACGGCCAGCTGTAATAGGGGACTGACAAGTCATCAAGGAGGGGAGGCCAGAGTCAGGCCTACTGCGACCGTGTGGTCGGCCACTATTGGCGGCATGCCACTGCTATCTGGTTTTAATTACTAAAGTAAAGTTTAAGTGATACATTCCCTTTAAATACAACTTAAAAAGTGTTAGGTGCAATTTTTTTAACTTAGTAAATTAAATTGTTTAACATTGTATTGTTGACACATTTGTTATAATTTTGGTACCACAGCAATAGAAATATCAATGTGTAACTAAGAAGGAAATGAGATGGAGCTCTTTCAAAGGCAACTCTAGAAACCCGACAGTGGATCTGCCTGTCTACCTGCACGGCCATATGAACAGGTAATTAATGGAGGTATCCGGTACAGTAAGTGGAGAGGCATGTAAGGTGCTGCAATCTCAATGTCACAATCATCCAGATTTGCATGGTAAGCAATGGAGAATCATGTAAAGGAATGTAGACCAAAGCATGAGATCTGGTGCGACTTCACTGCTTCATAGCTTCAAAAATTAAATCCTCTTTATAATTAATATCCAGCAAAATAAATAAAAAGGGAGCGTATTCAACAGGTGTAGTTTGTCACAGAAGTTTGCTAATATTGTAATGAGTTTGGCATTTTTATTGGACGAATATAGGCAGCTTTTGGTATTGACAATTTGGCATGAAATGATCCAATACATTGATAAGCATTAGAGATGAGCGAGCGTACTCCTTAAGGGAAATTACTCGAGCGAGTATGGGCCTTTGCGAGTACATGCCTGCCTGCCCGAAAAGCTTTGGGGGCTGGCAGGGAAGAGCGGGCTCTCCCCCCTCCCCCCCCCCCCCCCGCTCCCCCATGCTCACTCCCGCAACTCACCGCTCGGCCCCCGAATCTTTTCGGACGAGCAGGCATGTACTCGAAAATGCCCATACTCGCTCGAGTAATTTGCCTAAACGAGTACGCTCACTAATCTCTAATAAGCATGGCATGCTCTTTGACATTTGGATAAAATTCAACCAATCAGAGATGCCCTAATAGTCCTGGCCTGTTCATGCATTATACAGACAACTATTCATTTCATCCAGTAGCTGCAGGAGATATGCTTGGTCAGACAGCAGTCATGGCTGGGGGTTAGAGAACTGCTCTAGCAGACCCAGTTCACCCATGGCATTCATTTAAACTGTATTGGCTGTCCATAACTTATCCCAGGAATTACAGCTTATCAGGGATTTCAGAAGCAATGCCCGCTGTAACGGTGAGACTCACCCTTTAAGGCATACTGCAATACCAAATAACAGGGGATTGTATTTCAGAACTTGAACCAATAAAGTAATTTATGTTTTGTGATTACATTCTCTTCCACAAGAAGTTGCCTTAATTGCTTTTTTTATTTTTAGAAATTCTTATGGGCTTTACACCGTTATTACTAAAGCGTACACAAAGGTTTGTCCTATTTATAAAGCCATACCATGCGTCGCCTTTCCTCCTAAAGCATAAGGAAATATAATTTCGACAACTTTTCCATTTCAAAGTACAGTAAAAAAAATTGTACAATGTAAATTCTGAAACAAATGCAAGAAATACCATCATTGTGTCGTCTAGTGCCTCCTAAAGGGTGGCTTAGCTGATGACAAGGAAATGCCAACCTGTGGTATAGGAGCGCCATCATGTGAACACTCAGAGTAGCTGCAGAGATGAAGACCGTGGGAAGCTTTAAAAAAGTGAGAGCATGACGGAAGAACTGTTTTTGTTTCATATAACTATTGAGAAGATTATATTCATCATCTATATCTACAGTAGATAAGTTGAAGAAATAGAAATGTATCATAAACACAAGAGATCTCATAGGACAATGCTATATTACAGTTACCGTTAGCAATTATGTAATTGACACAATGGGTATGCTTGGAAACCTGATGTGCCTATAGGTAAATCTGCCCTTGAATGAAAGGAAATATTTAAGGTGTAAAAGCCTATAAATGAGCCCGTTTATGGTACACTAATATGCAGTCAGTGAATAATATGCTATAAAAGTACTGTATATGGCTTAAAGGGGTGGTCTCGCGAAACAAAGTGGGGGTATACACTTCTGTATGGCCATATTAATGCACTTTGTAATATACATCGTGCATTAAATATGAGCCATACAGAAGTTATTCACTTACCTGCTCCGTTGCTGGCGTCCCTGTTGCTATGGCTCCGTCTAAATTCGCCGGCAGCTTGCTTTTTTAGACGCGCTTGCGCAGTCCGGTCTTCTCCATTCAGCACGAGCCGCTTCAGTGTGCTCCCCGCTACAGCTCTTCTGCGCATGCGCAGACGAGCTGTCACTGCTCGGGAGCGCGCTGGAGCGGCCATTCTGTACCATCCTCTGTTAGAGGAAGGTGCAGAAACTGGAGCTGCCCAGCGGAGAAGCCCAGCCCAGCAGCCCAGCTGTCCCGAGAAGCCTCCCAGGTAAGTGATGGGTCGGGGGGGGGCTGCCGCTGCGCCGGGCTGCGCCGGGGGGGGGGCTGTCGCTGCGCCGGGGGAACTAGCGCTGGGCCGGGGGGGGGGGCTGCCGCTGTGATGGGGGAACTAGCGCTAGGCCGGGGGGGCTGCCGCTGTGATGGGGGGGGCTGTCGCTGCGCCGGGGGGGCTGCCGCTGTGATGGGGGAACTAGCGCTAGGCCGGGGGGGGGCTGCCGCTGTGATGGGGGGGCTGTCGCTGCGCCAGGGGGGCTGCCGCTGTGATGGGGGAACTAGCGCTAGGCCGGGGGGGCTGCCGCTGTGATGGGGGGGGGCTGCGCCGGTTACCTTCTGCCTGGCGGTGGGTGACAGGTCGGCCGTGTTCACTCCAGGGGTCCGGTCGGCGGCTGCGGGGCGTCTGGTTGCCATGGAGACACAGCTGGCAGCGTCTCGGGAGCGCCCACGTCGGGCTACAGCAAGCGATGCGAAAAGAGCTGGCGGACATCTTGGGAAAAAGTTTTATAAGTTGCTGAAACGCTGGAACGGTAAGTAGAAACCAGCTAGGAAAGTAATTTACAGGGGTAATTAGTAATGTATGTTTAATTAGGGGGACTGGGCAAAAAAAAAAATTCACTGCTTCCTCGAGACAACCCCTTTAATAAAAGAATTTTAAAAAATTGCGAAGATTAACAAAGGAGACGCAAATTGTATAAATTGTATCCATTGTTTACGTTAGGCCGCCTGTCCACGGGCGAATTTTCATTGCGTTCCCCAGCCGCGGAGAATGCAGTGAACCCTTTCCATAGCGTTGCTATGAAAATCGCAGTCCCCCTCCCCTGTTCACGAGCAGAGAATTATAGCGATTCTCCGTTCGCGGGCAGCAATTCTCCGCAGTGAGTCTATCTGTCACATAGACTAGGAGTGGAGAACCGTCAGCTGTCTCCTGCTTTCGGCAGTGGCTCCCGCGGCGGAGATCCGCTGTTGGATATCGCTACGCCCGTGGACAGGAGCCTTAATGATTGCTAGAAGAGGAGATCTAGCGAGGGCAAATCAGAAAGTCACTAGGATGTGTTTATCAGAGGCAACATTTGCAACATATTGTATTAAAGGTACATTTGATGTGCTGATAAATGAGCATACATACCATTGAGGCAGACTTGGAAGCTGCTATGGGGCCCATGGAGAGAGGAAGCCCAGAAATATTTGGTCTAGTCCCCTTTCCTCCTGGGTGACTAAAATCCCTTCTCCAGAGGACCAAATAGCTTTAAAATAAGGCGGCTGAGAATTGTCTTAAGGCCATATTCACATGACCGCATATAGGCAGCTATTGTAGCCGCATCAAAAAATCGCGACCATTTGAAGCATTGAATTCCAATATATTCATTCAGATGAGTGATATATATATATATATATATATATATATATATATATATATATATATATATATATATTTTTTATTTTTTATTTTTTATTTTTTATTGCATTGAGAAATATAGCACATCGGTGACCAAAGACGGCGACCGCCAATTTTATATGTGCGTGAAAAGATAGGTCTTGCTCTATCTTTTGCCGAGATACACTGGAAGCTCCTATAGACTCCTAGCTGTGTAAACGATGGAAAAAGAAGACAGCTGCCTCCATTTAAGCAATAATAGTCATTCTGAGGATTACTGCTGACCCAGGGATTTCCACACTGCAGCGTATTCTTTTCCCGATATGCCGCCCGTGTGAATGGACGAGAAAACACTATATAAGATCGGGATTTGATTGCGGCTATTCTTCATTCATGCAATTTTTAGCCACAATTAGCTGAGCATAAAAGCACATAAGATTGTGTAAAGAAAACCTTACGGTCATGGAAATGGACTGGAAGGGAAAGCAATTACCAAACCCTTCTGTCCTAGGTGCCAAAGTCCAGCGCCTTAAAAAGGGGCCCATTTTGATCTTTGTTATAAGGTCCCCCCTATTCTATGTACATCACTCTGCTGATACTTTGTAATATATGTTTATACATATGCAGGAACGCAACTCTGATAGTGACTGCTACTGGGTCCACATTTTAGGAGATCTGAGCTGCCGGGCCCCTGAGAATGCGGCTACTATAAGGAGGAAGGCTGCAGAATAAAAAACGACAATATGCTCACCTATTTCACTCCCCCTCACTGCTCCAGCTCACTTCTACGTAGACCAATCATGTCCTAGATGGCACGTGACCACTGTAGCCAAACTAAGGCCTCAGATGCTAAGGGCTCAGTCAGACAAGCAGATATTCACACATTTTTCCGCACTAAAGAAAATGCACTGCATGACCACGTCCATTGCCACCCATATGTTCTTTCTTTTGTAGGTGCGAATTTTTTCCCATGAACGCGCAGTGTTTTTTTCCATGCAGAAAAACGTGCGAATATCCGCTTGTCTGACTGAGTCCTTATAATATAGGCAGTTAGAATTCCACCATGGACTATATGTGCTATATACAGTAATGCACTGACAAACGTAAAAAAATTAGGTTGCTTGCAATTAATAAAAATGCAATTGCACTGTTTTTTTTTGGGGGGGGGGGGTTACGGTCTAGACAGTGCGGTAAAAGTTACATGTTACTTTATTTAGTGCGTCGATGCGACTATGGCAATACATAAATTACAGTTATTTTCATGTACTACCTTTAGAAAATAAACTCTTTAAAAAACGACTTTGTTCCCATATACTGAGACTCATAACTTTTTTATTTCTCTATCGGGCTATGTAGAGGCCTGTGTTTTGAAGGGCAAGCTATTGTTTCTATTGTTACTGTTTTGGGATACACACAATTTCATTATTGCCATTTAGTAAATTTAATTCTTGGAGACTAGGTGACCAAACAGTGAAAGTTTGGCATTGTGTTACTTTGTTTTCTGATGGTGTTCACTGTGCAGGATTAATAATGCATTACTGTAATAGATATGACTTGTACAGATGCAGTGATACCAAATGTGTTTTTATTTAGACTTTTTTTTTACAATAATAATAATCTTTATTTGTATAGCGCCAACATATTCCGCAGCGCTTACATGGACAAAAAATACAAAAATTACAGAACCACGGTTACATAGTAATCAGTTGATGGAAACAATAGGGGTGCGGGTCCTGCTCCAACGAGCTTACATACTACAAGTAGTGGGGTGATACAGAGGGTAAAGGGGCTGGAGCTGTGCACTGTATGGCAAGGTGGAGAGTGAGGGATGCTATACACATAGGCAATGGTCAGACATAAGCCGTGTGACGGCAGAATCGGTATGACTGCAGGAGCGGTTTATGATGGCTAGCAGGGATTGTAGTCAGTAGGTCAGGGAGCATGTTATCAGGCGGCGTACAGAAGGGTTTGTTAAGGAGATGCGGTATGCCTCCCTGAAGAGGTGCGTTTTTAGAGCACGCCTGAAGTTCTGCGAGTCCTGGATTGCCCGGGTATCCTTTGGTAGTGCGTTCCAGAGGACCGGTGCTGCTCTGGAGAAGTCTTGGAGGCAGGAATGAGAATTTCGAATTAAAGGGGCGCTCAGTCTGGTTTCGTTAGCAGAGCGGAGAGCCCGGGCTGGGAGATGGATTGAGATGAGGGAGGCATTATAGGGTGGCGCTGCGCTGTGGAGAGCTTTGTGGATGAGTTTAAATTGAATTCTGTATTTAACGGGCAGCCAGTACAGTGATCGGCACAGGGCAGAGGTGTTCGAGTAGCGGCTGGACAGGAAGAGGAGCCTGCCTGCCGCATTCAGGATGGATTGGAGGAGGTAAAGTCTGGTGCAAGGGAGGCCGATCAGCAACGAGTTACAATAATCAAGCCGGGAGTGGATGAGGGCAACATTAAAAATGTATTACGATTTTTTCAAACTTTATTTTTTTTATTTTTGTAGTAATTAAACTAACTTATTTTTACTGTTTTTAAGTTCAACTAAACTTCAGCTTACTTGAACCTGAACTCATGATCCTCTGATCGCTTGTACGATGTACTGTAATACCTCAGTATTGCAGCATATTGTACTTTATCGATATCTCAATCAGCCATCCTTAGTAGGAAGCCTTCAAAGTCCCAAGCCTATCATGGCACTAAACAGCACCCTCCTTGTGATCTTGTCACGGGAGAGGGCCATTTGGGAGACAAAGGGAGCCTCCTTCCTCTATCAGGCTATTTAAATGCTGACCATGACATCTAAAGGGTCAATGTCTTGGATTGGAGTTCTCTCTGAACGTGGCCATTGTGGCTGGGTGGGTATTAACTGTATTCAACAGCTGGCACTTGCCACATATGAAGTAGACTTGGCTCCATATAAACCCAGTAAATGGTGGATGTGGTGAAACGGTTAAAAGGAGTCTGTCAGCCCAGTTATGCCTAATAAAACAATTGCAGTGCTGGGTAGGGGGCTTATACACATGTAGAAGTATACATTTGTAGCCTTTGAAGGATTTGGACTTGCAAAGAAATCTAACTTTATTCTTGTATGCTAATGAGCTCACAAGTGCTTGGCAGATGGTCCCAAGCAAGTGCTCTGGCTTTCTTCATTGATTTCTTCCCAATGACTCCCCATTGATGTTCATTGCCAATGGGAAATTTCATTGCTGCATACAAAAACATAGCACATTGCTAGAGGCATATCTCCATAGCACTGGGTGCAGTATTATTTTTCCCATCCAAACGATGGACCAATTTGAAGTCGATAAGCACTAGTGTTAATCATCGTACAATGCATCTGGCAATGTGTTGGGCCTTCTGCAACCACAAAGCAAATGTGAACTAAAAACGCTTAGACAAGAAAAAAAAAATATGTGCACATCCACTTTATTCCCAGTAGGTGTCGTACTTTCCCTTTTAATTAGGTACAGATAAATAAACCCTCCTGTTTCTTAGCTACAACACACTAGTTAACAGTTTTGGAAACTTTAAAACCATGTTGCTTGAGTGAAATATTCCTATATTAATAATTTACTCTGTATGCTTTTCTTTTTTTACGTTTTTTAAATGGATTGCTTTCCAGGTATCCGGATGTGGTAAGGTTTGTATTAACCCAAACCTTCATACCTCTCTTTGCCACTTAAGTGTCCCTCTTATATAGAAATTAAACGGGATTTCCAGCTTTGAACTGATGATGACCCTGTAAACTGTGGCAGTGGCCCAGCAAACAGCTGATTGGTGAGGATCCTGTGTGGTGGAACCCTGATGATCAACTATTGATGACCTATCCGAAGGGTAGGTTGTCAGTAGCTCAAAGCTGGACAACCCAATACATTTACTATATAGCTACAGAAAGTAATTATCTAACTCTAACCACATATTACACCCCAACATGTTTTTTATGATATTATGTTGTTTTGACCTTAAATTGAATTTCACAATTTTTACAATTTTTGTGGATGTCTGTAGGTAAAAACTGTATAGATACCTAGAAAGCAATAGCTCTTTACAGA
Organism: Eleutherodactylus coqui; assembly: GCA_035609135.1. Lineage (NCBI taxonomy): Eukaryota > Metazoa > Chordata > Amphibia > Anura > Eleutherodactylidae > Eleutherodactylus > Eleutherodactylus coqui. The sequence continues at coordinate 219,096,095 of CM069409.1, read as the reverse complement.
GGTGGAACTTGTAGCTGCTGGGCCCCAATGCCAAATATGTAAAAGGGCCCCTCAGCTATAATGCTTTATTTATAGTACTGGTCTTGTATAGGGAAGAGAGAGTATAGGCTCACCAAGGCTCCAGGGCCTGGGTACGACTGCGCCGTCTGCATGCATTATAGTTACGCCATTAGAGTCTTTCGCGTAGTGAAACATAAGGGTCCCTCATTGGCCATCCAAATAGTTGGGAGTTATCTTTTCATGTCATAGCAGTATTGGACAATAGTATAAAAGTATATATGAGCAGTTGCTGCATTCTGATAATGTATGAATTAACTTGCATGATTTATTTATTGTGATCACTTCTATAGTACATCAATAACCATTTAATTGGCTATGTATCAATAGTATCATTTGAATGTCACCTTTATTTTATTGTATTATTAGCTTGACTATTTCAGTTAGTGCCATTGACTTTGCCAAACCCCACCTAACAATGGTTGTATAACTTTTAGGGAGGTGGAAACTAACATTGCTGGGCCCCCTTTCTCCACTAGTCCCATAGCAGCTGCATGATCTGCCTCTATGGCATGTATGCCCTTCGATGTAGAGGTTTTTGTGTATTCCTTGTGTAAACCTATTTTAGATCTCATAAATTGTATTGAGTTTTGAATAGAGTAATAATACATTAAAACATATATAAACCAAGCAGTCATTATTTCATAAACATTAGAGATGAGTGAGCGTACTCGGTAAGGACAGATACTCGAGTATCGTCCTTACCGAGTACCTGCCTGCTCGCCCACAAAGATTCGGGTGCCGGCAGGGGTGAGCGCTGTGTTGCGAGAGGGAGCCGGGGGGGAGAAAGAGAGATTCCCGCCCCCCCCCCTTGCCGGCACCCGAATCTTTGCAGGCGAGCAGGCAGGTACTTGAAAAGGACAATACTTGCTCATCTCTAATGAACATCGAATATAGGATACATCAATGAAACTTCTAATCCTGATAGAAGGTCATTCGTACCTTGTCAAGATATAAAAAACAAACTACTTCCTTTTATCCAAATCAAAAATATAGTCATTAGGAATAATTATCCAGCATTATGACTGCCAAAATATTACCCAAGAAAAGGGAGGAAGGGGGGGGGGGGGAAGAAAGAAAAAAGGGGGGAGACACGAGGTTTGTATATGGGGAGTGGGGATGGTTAGAGGTTGGGCAACTTCATATCTGCCTGGTCTATAGAGTTCTTCCAATGTCATGGCTTCGCTTGATCTGCTTCTCGTTAAACAGGGGGTGTAGAGGAGGCACTAATAGGCTGACTCTGACTAATAGTCTGGGCTACCACCGTGGGGTTCCATATCTGCATAGTAAGGGTATATTGATACCAGGATGCCCATGTGCGATAAAGGAGTTCCTCCTGGTCCATCAGGAGGGAGACCAATTTCTTGTAAGTTATTATCCACGACAATTTAACCTTAACGAGGTCAATGCTGACCGAGGCCTTCCTCCAGGAGCGCTCAATAGCCACTCGAGGGGATAAAAAACACAGGGAGATCCATCAGGACATATGTTTGAGTATATCAGGTATCTGTCTTCCCAAGCGTGCCTCCCATGGGGATTTACGTAAATTTACATTGGTGATGGAGAATATCAAATTATAAACTTGTATCCAGAATTGTCTTAATCTAGGGCAATTCCACCAAATGGGTAAGTACGTGCCCTGCCCACCGCAACCTCGAAAACATAGACCAGACGTCCCTGGGAACATCTTAGAAAGCCTCTGGGGGTTTAGGTACCACCGCATAAGGAGTTTATATCTTGCCTCTGCGAAAGATACGTTGATAGATACTTGTGCTGTTGTCTTAGCTATTTAATGCCAGTCAGAGGCCAATCATTCCTCCCCTAATTCCTCTTCCCATTTAGTCATGTAAAAAAGTTTGCCCGGTGGAGTCGCAAAATTGGAGTACAGCTTGGAAATGGTTTCCGCACCACCTGAGGTTGTGTTGCAGATACTTTCAAAAATGGACATAGTAGCTAATGTGCGCCTATCCTCTGTCAGAGACGACACAAAATGTTTTATCTGCAGCAGCCAAAAGATTTCCATGTCTGGGATTGAGTGTACTGCGCAGAAGAATTCCAATGGGCGGAATCTTAGTCTGTCTACTACGTTTGCGATCCGCGTAATACCTTTCGCAATCCACCACTTAAAGTTATTAATATTCTGACTCGGAGGGAATGCCGGATTACCGAAAAGATTCGACATCGGGAGGTGTTTTGTTATTAATTCATATCTTTTGGCTATGTGTAAGCCTATTTTAGTTGGTGTGCCATATATAGGTTATCCACAATCTTGATTCCTTGCTTCCCTCAGATATTGTTTCTGTAATATAGCCTACATTTTCTGTGATGCAGAGGGGGCAACGTTTAATCATACTACACCTACTGTGCCCCTAGTCCTATCTAAAGGCGTCAAGCGATAGATGAGTGACGCAGAACTTTTGTCCCTAACGCACACTGTATGTAACTCCTGGGCTGGCCCTCTCATAGATGATTAAGCTGCTGTGAATATTCATAAGTAGTGCTGGATGATCTTTAGAGGAGACACAAAAACTCCTATCACAGTTACTGCTGACGATTAGAGGCTTTTGTCAGAGTTACAATGAAGATGACAGTTCCGCCTCCTGGCTGTATACTTATAGTCTGTAGCAAGTTCAGGTGAGTAGTGATAATCACATTGTCTTCCCTGTAGACAAAAATGGTACAGACTCAAGCCTCATGGGATTGATAGCACAGAATGGTGAAAGGCAAAGGGATAAATCTCAATATTGCTATGATGCCTGATAAGCATCAAAGAGGAGGCGGCACTGCATGGAAGTGACTGCAATATACATAGGAGATGTCCAGAGTGTGCAAAGGAAAAATGTCCCTTCGCCAGAGTGGCCCTTTAAGCTGCAGTAAGAACACTGCCAAGCTGTCATTAAAGGTAAAGATCTCCAGATGCTGTATTGTTTACAGCTTGCAGCAATATGTGTACAGGACGTCATAGGCTGCTGCAACCAGTTACGGAACCCAGCACTCGAACAATAAGAAACTGTCTCTTGAATCTTGAATAATAAGCCCAAATCAAGCTTGGGTATTCTTGTACCTTGACCCCACCGGAAGTGGTGGGTGTAGCCAATGGTGAGGCATCTTGACATGCAGCTGACTCCCCCAGTACCTGATTGGCTACACTCAGCACTCCAGGGTTGAGTGGCTGGTCTCACCCCTCCTGCGCTCTTCTTCTCTGCTGCGCGAGAAGAAGGGCGCAGTGATCAGCTGTGAGCGGCGGCATGTGCAGGGATGGGGCTGTGGATGGTGGCGCTGTAGCTTGTTAAAGTCCCGGGTCGGCATCTGCTGCAGGGGGCCCGTGGGCGACGGTGGTGTGGTTGTTTGAAGTCCTGGGTCGGCATGTACTGCGGTGGCGCAGTTGCTAATCTAAGTCCCGACTCGGCATCTGCTGCACCAGGACCATGGACGGCGGCGCTGTGACTTGTAGAAGTACAGCTGTGCAGGCACCACTGTATGGACTCCCAGGAACACATCTGCTACGGGAGCCCCGGTCACGGCGTAAGGGGGTTTCCAGTGCAGGGGACAGTAGACCCATGCACCTAGGTCCTGCCGGCGGCGGCGGGAGGTGGGGGAGGCAGACAGTGGCACCTAAGTTGCTACCAGCGACCTAGCACTTTGTGCTGCCCTAACCCTATACCCAGCACAAAGTGCTAGGACGTCCGGCCAAGCAGTATATTTGCAGCTAATCACGCATGGGGGGGGGCATCACCTGGCTGTCAAACAGCCTCACACTTCAATACACCCACCACTTCCGGTAGCGTCAAGGTACAAGAATACCCCAAGCTTGAAAGTCTGGTCCATCTTGGAAGGCAATCGTTGCCCAAATGCATCGACTCGAGTCTTATTAATTGACCATCCAGTGCACTCTATCTTACTCTATCTTTTTCACTGTCCTTTGCCTTACCTTGATGCCGTTCCCTATTCTTTGAATGTGTCATGTCTGTTACCACAGAGAATGTCACCCAACTTTGAATGACCAGAGAAGATGGACTTTACTATTTTTCTACCTTTTTCCCCATTTTACTTTTTTTGCATTATATCTTTTTAGTTATATATAATATTTCTGATACAATTCTATTTGTGTAAAATCTTAATGGAAGTTCTATAAATGTGTTAAACTTTGGGCCACTAACTGGGCTGTTGCAATATCCTATCTATTTAAAGCAATCTATTTGTACAGATAAAATAGACTTTAAAACCGCATTGTTTAATTTTCCATCACTGCCTTTTCTTTGCGCACGGAAACCTATTCATTTGCCTTTCAATGATTTGTTTGATATCTCCAGGATGCTGGCCGATCCTTTCACTTTCATATGCAAGTATCTTTGGTTGGATCGTTGATCTATTTGATTAATTAATGCTGTCAAAAGGTTTTATCGCAGGTAGAAGCACTTAACAGATTATTTGTAAACATCTAAGCTGAGTGTTGTGAAAGTATTGTGTTACTATATAACTACCACCTCTAGTATACAACAATGACTAGCTGTGCCTTTCTCCTTCGTTATGAAACATTGAAGACTGGACACTGACGGATATTTAGCTGAGAGGATAGGTGTGAGCAAAATTAGTATGTCACATTAATGCAGGGCGCAAGTACGGCATCCATCACATACGTCACCGAAATGTCAGACCGAGATGTAATTCATGTCCACAATGAACCAATATAGAATACATTAAATCACCCAAACTTGGGAAACACAAGTGACAGGAAAAGGGTAGCACACATACTGTATATGTCAATTGTAAGTTTATGTGAGTCTACCACACAAAGAAATGTAGTCCATGGACAGTTTATGGTCACAAGGCTGGGTTTGGCATCATAGCTAGTGATGAGCGAGCATTGCCCTTAGCGAGTACCTGCCCGCTCGAGAGAAAAGGTTTGGGTGCCGGCACAGGTGACAGGTGAGTTGCGGCAGTGAGCAGGGGGAGCAGGTGGGGGGGGGAGGGAGAGAGAGATCTCCCCTCCGTTCCTCCCCGCTCTCCCCCGCACCTCCCTGCCTGCCGCCGGCAGCCGAACCTTTTCGCTCGAGCGGGCAGGTACTCGATAAGGTCAATGCTCGCTTGAGCAATTGCCCTTAGCGAGTATGCTCGCTCATCACTAATCATAACGTCATCCAGCCCCACTTCCTGATTGTGGCCAGTGTGCCACAACGTAGTGATTGTCAGCAAGTGCATATCACTATTCATATTCTTCTCTACTAAATCTGGCAATAGAAAAATAATGAGCAATACAAAGTATAGTTGTTTTAATACAAATCGGAGCCACAGAAAGAATACAAGTTATCTGAAGCAATTCGTATGACGATGGTATTTGCAACTAAACAGGGGAGAATGGCTACATAAATACAATAATTAGGATTGCAAAGTGAAAACGTGACAGTACAAACCGCAAAACTAATATTTCCAATGGAATTTGCTAAAGGGGTTTTCTATTTACAGACATTAAAAAGTGTACACCATTCTAATTGTATATACAGGGGGTGGACAAAAATATGGAAACACTATACAAAATGCATGGGATTTTAATCATTAGCACCTAGCTACCCTTTAATCCCTACTTGGCTGAGCTTTCCTGGCAAATTTGTGTTTACTTCACCTCTTGCCCTGCTCTGGGTTGTTTTGGGAGCAGCTGGTAACAGCAGCTAAGTGGCTCAAACCCCTGACCAATGGAACCTTGTTGCTTAGGCAGATGTTCACTTCTGCCCGGCAGCATTTGTGTCATATTACCTCCACTTATAATCGGTCTCTACATGTCTTATTGAAATATGATTTATAATCCTATGTAATTTAAGGCATGCATTGCATACAGTGTTTCCATATTTTTGTCCACCCCTTGCACATTTCTCACTATTTTCAAGATATTAGTTTGCTGTAAATGAAGATTCTTGTTTATATTCAGAGGCTACAAATTTGTGTATAGCTAGTCCAGATCTCATATGGGAGTGGGTAGGACAGATCGGAGCTCCGCCCCTCCATTACAAACGCCGGCTGATATACGCTCGTGTAAATAAGCCCTTGTTTTGTAGCTCACAGAGCATTGCCTGGAACAGATATAATTGTATCCACTGACTGAAAGTAAGACCGTATATGTATATAGCAAATCCCAGCTGTGTCAGGGGGCAAGTTACATTTAGAAATACTCATACATATACATACCAAGGGTGCACATTGGGGGTGGGGGAGATAAAGTTGCCTGGCACCCTTTGTAAAGGCGGTAATTTACATGTAGGAAACCAAGTAGTCCGTGGATTCCCCTGCCCTTCTCTGCACAGTTGGAATACCTTTTCTTGCCAGGTGCCCAAGACTCCTGAAGTTTAATATGCATGGTACTCATTTTGTGAGCATTTGTATAGCGCTTATTGGGGCATTATGCTGGCTTTATCCATTCACTGTGTGGCACTATCCTGGCACTCTGTGAAGTTTCATATCTATATACTGCATATACATATATATTTTTATTGCTTTATTTAGAAAATTAAGAATTTAGAAATGCTCCTTTTAAAAATCTTGTGTATGCTTCGGCACTACTGCACACATATCCACCAACCAGACATTTTACAAATCCTTTGACTGCTGCTGAGCGGTGGCCAGTTCCACAATTCACTGCAACATTGGGGCTTGAATGGACCAAAAATAGTTATAAATCTCACTCCTTTGGCTTTTTTCTCTGTCAGACAAAGGATTGTTTCAAGACCAATAGAATTTACTGCAGTTGGTTCTGCCCTGACTAGTTAGGGTTAATACCTCCTGTCCTGACTAGTTAGGATTAATAAGTGTCTTCGGCTGTTAGTTGAGGTAGTGGCTGGTGATTGAAAGCTCTGTCAGCCAACTAGTTAGTTCATTAATTGTCAGCTGCTGTGCTGTCTGTGTTGACAGCTCTGACAGCCAATCAGTTCCTCCCCTTTCCCTATACAGATAGTCCCCTACTTGCGAACATTCGACTTACGAATTTCGCAAGATACGAACTATCTGCCCTGCACAGTATGATGTAATGCTATGGCATTACATCATACGGTGCAGGGACCGGGCAGGCTTCTATCAAGCCTGATAAAAGCCTGTCCGGTCAGATCGCGGTTGGTAGGCAGCCGGGGGCCTTCTGAAAGGCCCTAGGGCTGTCTATGCAGAGCGCCTACCAAGCCGTGCGCTTGATGGCCACTCTGCATAGGCAGCCCTGGGGCCTTTCAGGAGGTCCCCGGCTGTCTAGCAACCGCACAGCGTCCCGTGATCTCATTGTGGGACACTGTACCGGCCCCCTGAACGTCTGGTGCAGGCTATTTCTTACAGCGGGCACCCGGCGGCAGCTCCATACAACCATTTGTTCGACTTGCGAACAAAATGGACTTGCGAACAGGTTCCTGGAACGGAACCTGTTCGCAAGTCGGGGAGTAACTGTATAGTCTGGCTCTTCCTGGCAGGAAGTGCTGCTTAGACTTCTGTATCTGCGGTCCAGTCAGAAACTCCAATCCATTGTCTGGCTCATGTCTATCTTCTGGTTAGTTCCCTGTGTTGCTGTTTGTTTTAGTATTCTGTGTATTCTTATCTTTTATTTGTTGTCCTTTACTGTTTGTCCCCAGTTTCTGTACTCAAGTTCCCCTCTGGACCTGGCTTTGTGCAAGTAGTGGTGTCGTTCCTTTTGGGACAGGTGCTCCGCTTCGAGGCGAGTTCTGTTTGAGTGGTTTAGAGTGTCTTGCCTTGATCAGTACCCCTCTATTCAGTCTGCTCCTGTGTATAAGCCACCTTAGTGACAAGCATACACGCCTGTCCTAACTGCTCCGATACCTTATTATCCATGGTTTTGTCAGCAGTCCAGGACACACGTGACACAAATGTAATGCAGGGTTATTACAAATGATCTTCCTGATTTGAGAGGCACATAACTCACATTTAATGACTCTCAGATACAGAAAATTTGTTATCAATGGAAACCAACACAAAATATTTTGTTGCACAACATTAAAAATGTTTTCCACGTCAGAGGTGTTTAATGTGAGTCCTCTTTTTCACTTGACACATATCGAGCCTGTAGTCATGTTCCTGCCATACACATTGTAGCGTATGACAATTGACTGATGCAATGGCTTCTGTACTCGCAGATCATGCATGATGGGTGGTAATGGGGGGCTGGGGGGCATGTAGACTGTATCTTTAACACTCCCCCAGAGAAAACAATTACAAGGCGGAAGATCCAGGGAACGTAGAGGCCAAGGAAGAAGTTCACCATCTGTTTGGTAATCATATATTGACTTCATTGTGAAAATGAGGGAGGTGCCTTTCCCTGATGGAAGATGAAACCTGGGATTTCCTAATCTCATGAAAAAGGTTATAGCTACAGGTTATAGCAAAAACACATCCAACTTGGGGGAATCATGCACAGTGTTGGACTGAGATGCCTAGGGCCCACCAGTAAAATCTTCAAATATTATGTTCTTCCCACTCACAAACTCTTTGCCACTGTGTTCTGCATTCTCCATAAAGGTGGCTGTGTTTTGCATATGGCCCTGTCTCCACTGAAGTATATGGACAATGCAGGCAAGAATTGGTAGTCTCCCATTTACCCAATATGTGCAGATCCCGTGGCACAGTTCATGCATGGGTTGGGGGCTGAGGGCCCAACCTGGCTCAGGGGATTCACCTGTTCCCCCATGGGTCAGTTCGAGCCTGATCGTGCATATGCTCCAAGTAGGCACGTGGGTTTTTCCTCCCCAGATTCTATTATGGTTGTCGAAGGCAGCTTCACCACTAAACACTAAAGAGTCCATGAACATCGCAGACATTTGGGCAGGATCTTCCACACAGTCGGCTGCTGGATGTCCAATTCTCTGCTTCCTCAGACAGTGGCTTTCTGAGGACTTTGTCTGAAACTTGCACAGACGCACTCCACTGTTTCAAAACTTACTGGTGGATAGCAGGATAATTTTCGCTTACAGATGCAGCCCTTTTCCTTAAAATTGGAGTACCACTTATAAAATGTGTGCCCACTGGGTGGATCTGCATCAAACTTCGTTCGAAAATGATATTGCACACTAATCACAGACCGATAGATATGAAAATCAAGGACAAAATGCTCTACTGTCTTCGTTGGCAGCTATTTTGTCTCATATCCCCCTAGCAACAACCATGGCAGAATAAAACTTTTTGAGCCTCGTTTAACCAAACTGTCTAAGAGTTAGACTGTCCTTGTTGTCTGTAGCAACCAATCACAGTGCAGCTTTCATTTTACATCAGCAGCTTGAGAAATAAAAGCTGTGATGTGATTGGTTTCTATGGGCAACAAGGACCGTCTTACTGGTCGACAGATTTGCTAAATGAAAATTTTAGAGTTTCTCTTTCCATTGCTATCAAATTTATGTATCTGAGTGTCATTAAAAGTGAGTTATGATGGTTTCAAATCAGGAAGATCATTTGTAACAACCCTGTAAAAAAAACTATTACTTCAAGCATGTAACAGTATAGTTGTACAAGTTTTAAGGCAAGATCTTCTACCTGTTTCATGCTTTAAAGGGAACCTATCATCCTCTTATAGCCCATAAACTAACTTATGGGGCTGTTGGGGAGGTGACAGGGAGTCTGGTGATGTATTTTTTATACTCGCCCACTTCCTGGTTTCCACGCTGTCACTCACTGAAGTCCATGCGCCCTGCGTCCTATGACAATCTGACTCTTTTCAGATTGTCACGTGCATGCTCGCCCAACTCCAGATCTATGCAGACCCTTGGATGACAGAGTCTCACTGAGCCCCTTAACAGTATGTAACACACATGCACCAGGAAATCTGCAGCAGCGCATATAGTGGCCATATAATAGTAGATACCAGCTCTACATGGGTGTTTGAAGACCAAATATGTGATTACATTGCCATCGTATCCAGTGATCACAGGTGATATCCTCCCTGACTGGAGTTGTTCAGCTCCCCTTTTTTTTCTGTATCAGGCCCAGACCACCATGAAGACTTCTCCCAGACATAACTTGTCTCAGAGACATCCTTGGCTCCTTGCTTTTCCATTACCCTACCTTTTAGAAATGATGCCCCTAATTACAAATAATGCCCCCTTTCAGAAAAAAAACATCTGTTTTTCTCACTTTCTGAAATAAGGTCTCTGTTTGCTTTTTATTTAGAAATAATACCCCCATTTTCAGTAGTAATGTCCCTATTTACCGCCTTTCTGTACTAATGTTCCTTGTCCGTAATAATGCCCACGTTTGTCCCCTTTCAGAAATAATGCCCCCTTTTCAATAATAATGCTCCCCTACATCCCCACGTATGTAATTAAAACAGCAATACTCCCCTCCTGCATTGCTCCCTGGCAGCTGTAATGGGCACTGTGTTCTCTGCTTACTTCCATGTTGTGCGGTCACAAACACGCGATTGCTGTAGTCAGTTCCTGGCCTCAGCAATCATGTGTTTGCTCACTTCCACATTGTGGTCATGTGACAGAGCACAGCGCACCCATTACAGCTGCTGGCGAGCGATGCAGGAGGGGAGTATGTGCTGTTTTTTTTTTTCTTAAAGGGGTTGTCCCGCGCCGAAACGGGGTTTTTTTTAAATTCAATAGGCCCCCCGTTTGGCGCGAGACAAACCCAATGCATGTGTTTAAAAAAAAAAAAAAGTTTAGTACTTACCCGAATCCCCGCGCTGCGGCGACTTCTTCCTTACCTTAGCAAGATGGCCGCCGGGATCTTCACCCACGATGCACCGAGGGTCTTCTCCCATGGTGCACCGTGGGCTCTGTGCGGTCCATTGCCGATTCCAGCCTCCTGATTGGCTGGAATCGGCACACGTGATGGGACGATGTATATTACAAAGTGCATTAATATGGCCATACAGAAGTGCTTACCCCCACTTGCTTTCTCGGGACAACCCCTTTAACTTAACCCCTTAACGACCGGGCCATAGTGTTTTTACATCCTGCAGCTGCAGGACGTGTATGGAGGGAGGTAGCGGCGCTATCTCCCTCCATACAGCGCGGGCGTCAGCTGTTTCGGCCGATCGCGGCTATTAACCCTTTAAATGCCGCTGTCAATTCTGACAGCGGCATTTAAATCCCCCGAACACTGTTCGGGGGTCCCGCACGGCCCCCCCGCGGTGAGATCGGGGGATCCATGCAGGTGTCATGGCAGCCGGGGGCCTAATGAATGGCCCCAGGGCTGCCTTAGCAGACTGCCTATCAAGCCATCCACACAGGGAGGCTTGAAAGACTGCCTGTAAAAAAGCAGTATGACTTAATGCTACAGCATTACGTCATACTGCAGGAGCGATCAAAGCATCGCATGTTAAAGTCCCCCAGGGGAACTTCAAAGTAATGTAAAAAAAAAGATCAATAAAGTTTTTTAAATTGTAAAAAAAAAAAAACTTATAAAAGTTTAAATCACCCCCCTTTTGCCATATCTATTATTAAAAAATCTAAATCATAAAATAAAAATATGTATTTGGTATCGCTGCGTCCGTAAATGTCCGATCTATCAAAGTAGTGCATTATTTTTTCTGCACGGTGAACGTCGTCCGAAAAAAAAAAATGCAGAACGCCAGAAATGCATTTTTTTAGTTACCCTGTCTCCCAGAAAAAACGCAATAAAAAGTGATCAAAAAGTCGTATGTATTCCAAATTGATACTATCGGAAACTACAGGACATCCCGCAAAAAATGAGCCCTTGCTCAACTACGTCACCAAAAAATAAAGTTATCGCGCGCACAAGATGACCGCAAAAAATAATTGAAAAAAATTTAATATCTTAAAAAAAAAAAAATACAAGTACTACAGCAAAAACAATACTATACAAGTTTGGTATCGTAGTAATCATACTGACCCATAGAATAAAAATATCAGGTCATTTTTGTTGCAGTTTGTGCGTCGTAGAAACAGGACGCACCGAAAGATGGTGGAATGTCGTATTTTTTTCCATTTCTCTCCGCTAAGAATTTTTAAAAATGTTTTCAGTACATTATATGGTACAATAAATAGTGCCATTGAAAAATACAACTCATCCCGCAAAAAACAAGCCCTCATACAGCGACTTCGATGGATAAATAAAGGAGCTACGATTTTTTAAAAGGGAGTAGGAAAAAACAAAAATGGAAAAAAGCAAAAAAGCCCGGTCACTAAGGGGTTAATAAGCTTCAAATTAAAATCGGGGAGGCCCGACTGCTGTGACTGACCCAGCATCCTGAGCACCCTTGTGACCCATCTCTGGTCACCATGTACAGTGGGCTTCTCCCCTGGTTTAGTGGGCTCTGGCATCTGCCTGGGTTTTCCAGGTACTGATGACGGGCCTGCAGACTGTGTTGAAATTCATCTAGGGCTTATTTTAGGGGTAGGGCTTAACCCTGCACGATTTTATCACTGGCAGCAGCAAAGCAATGCATGATTTTTCACAAGAAAAACACATAACTGACGCTAAAAAATTGCAGCAACACAGCTGCGATATCACCGCGATTTTGTAGTGCTGTTATCGCTGTCGCCCATGTGAAAGAGGCCTTAGGGCTTATTCACACAGGCGTATAGCAGCTAGGTTTTCACGCCCGGCCGATATACGCTTCCCCTCTGATGCATTGGCTTACAATGCATGAGTGCACAGGGGCGTATTTCCACAGCATAAAAGTGCTCGACCGGGCACCGTCACGCCTGTGGCGGCAGCTGCATAGATGGGAGCCCATGCTAGCTTCCGGAGAAGGGAGGTGGGAGGTAGTTTAGCAGTGTGACTGCTAAACTCCTTTCCCCTTCTCTTCTCCTCACTGCCTCTTGCTGCTGTTTGCAATGGGAGGGGGCTGGGCAAGGGCAGAGCTAAGCTCCACCCACTCCCATTGTTGGCTGTGGACAGGGGGCAGGAGCTTAGCTCCGTTCCCTCCCATTACAAATGGACAGAGGGGAGGAGAGAGAGGAGGAGAGCTGGCGAGAGGGAGGAAAGGGGGAATGTCTCCCCAGGCCCTATAGCATTGCAGCCTCGGTGTATATGCGCTGGGCCCTTTACCCATCAGGCATTCTTAAGGCACTGGCGGGCACACTTAAAACGCCTACGGCCATGTAAATGGGCCCTAAGTCTGATAGTCACTTGTGTCTCATTCAGACTTGGATTTTTTGCTAGAAGTAATATGATCCTCTAGTTTAGAGAGGTTATCTTGTAAGCATTTGTGCCATACCGTATAATCTATATGAGATTGATATAAGTGTAGTGAAGTTTGATCTTCCTGGATGACTGAATGAAGGTGTTTGTTTCTTGTGTTCAAACGAGATGATCAGCTGCATCAAATCAAGTGAACATGTAGAAAGTTTATCATTCCACTGAAAGAAAAAGGCAATTTAAAAAAATTGCTTTCAAGAGAGGCTTATTGGATTATGTGGTTAAAAGCCAGATTTCCACATGGTCTTAACCCCTTCATGACAGCCTGTTTGTGCCTTCATGACCAACTAATTTTTCATTGTTGCATTCCTAGAGCCATAACTTTTCAAACTGTCCATCTACACAGCCATGTGAGGGCTTGGTTTTTTGTGGGATACGTTGTATTTTTAATGCCACCATTTTGGGGTACATATAATATATATTGTATAACGTTTATTACATTTTTTAAAGGGAAATTGGGTTAAAAAATATATATTTTTGGGTTTTTTTTATTTTTACAGTGTTCAGTGTACAATATAAATACTGCAATAACATTCTCTGGGTCAGCACGATTCTGGTGATACCAAGTTTATACCATTTTTTTATGTTTGGCTATTTGTGTACAGAAAAAACACTTTTTTTAAAGATTTGTTTTTGTGTTGCCGCATTCCAAAAGCCATAGCTTTTTTTATTTTTCCATCAAGGGAGCTCTATAAGACCGGGTTCACATGGCCAAGACTCTCGTGCTGAGCATCCGCTACCCCTGGCATGGGAGACTTGTGCCAGGCTTCTGATGCAATTGCTGTCAAAAGATGGTGATTAAGAATAAAACCCCCTAAACAGCCGCTGTCAAAAGGCGTATGGGTGGTTATTAAGGGGTTAACCCTTAGACCTGATCTTATGATTATATACTAACATTTTTGGACCAGTTTTTATTGTTGTTCACATGTTTCATTACCTCATTAGCACTGTTTCCCCCCAAATAAGACACTGTTTTATATTATTTTTTGCCCCAAAAGAGGCACAGTGTCTTATTTTCCAGGGGTGTCTTAATACCTAGCAGGCAACGTCCGGGTCCCTTACGCTGGGCTGTGGCACTCCAGCAGTCTTCCGTGTAGTCCTCAGTGCTGAGAGAGCTTTCTCTTCCTGGTAATGGGGCTTGAATTCCCAGAGATTGCTGTGCTTGGATCACGAGCGCTGTGGCTCAGCCAATCAAAGCCGGCACTCGATTGTCATATATGTGTACATTGTGTATTGTATGACGTCACTGGAGCAGCGAAAACTATTTTAGCTTTAACCCTTTCCAATCCAATTTCTATCCTGGTTTTCCTAGGGGGCTTACTCTTTTTCTGCCGCTATACAACGGCGCTATATGCTGGCTAAAGCCAGTACTGCATGAGGTGACACGTTAGACAGTCTCCGACAGCACAGAGGCTGGCAATATACAGTAAGAGAACCCAGACGGATTTCTTTCAACATCGGAGCTGTACAGCCCTAAATCATAATGTCTTTAGACGTCAGACAGTGGATTGGAAAGGGTTAAATGTATCTCCCTCCCTTAGCTTTAGCTGCAGCCTCTGTACATGATAATCATCCAAGTAGAGAGATGTTTTAGTAAAGGCACAAAAAAAGATAGTTGGGCAGGGGCGTAACAATTGTGGTTACAGGGCGTGCAAACGTGACTGGGCCAACACCATAAGGGGGCCGGCGTCAATCTGGATTCACGTCCTTAGGATGCCATTCCAGGTGAAAGCTGAGTGCTGGCAGTGGAGTCTGCAGCTTCCTGCCCCAGTACTTACATTGAGATTCAGGAGTTGTCAGAGTTCTAACGAAGATGGCAAAATGACGTTATCTCACCATGCCACCTGTGCCAGGCTGCAGGCAGAAAAAAAGGAGTATTTCTCTTCATGAGACGGACTGATAGGTGAGTTTATTTTTAATTGGCACAAAGGGGGAACTATGTGGGCTGTTACTATATGAGGGCAGTATCGGGACCATTATTACCATATGGGAAATAAATGGGAGCACTATTACTGTATGGAGCAACAGCAGGAGTATTATTATTGTATGGGGTAACAGAGGGGATATGATATTACCACCTGCAGTGTTATTCGGAATGCCACATAGTATCAGTAAGAAAAAAAATTAAGCTGACTTTTTTCATAATTAAGCTTGAAAAGTGGTAACTCTTATAATTTTTGTAAACAATGACCTATTTGATGGATTGCTCTGAAGTGCCTGTAGGTCACCAGAATAGTGATTACCACTAGTATAATACAGGGTACAAAAATCAGGTTTCTATCACTTTTTGGGTAGATGCTACAGTAGCCCAAATTTCCTTCCACGGAGAATGACAGACTTTGAGGCACCCTTCGAGGAAAAGTTTTCAAGCGAGCTTAGGAACCAGACAAGTCCACAATGGTACCATTAAACTGAATATAAAAAGTTGTGCATGACCTCCAATTTTTAACTTTCAACTTTCCTGATTTCTGCTGCTAGGCTCTTAATCCCACTTATGTGGCACAGATCTGAGTCACCTTATCTGTCCCAATGGGCAGAGAGGGTTTCAGAATTGTGCCACCTTGAAAAAAATTGTAAACTGGGAAAATTGTATAAGACACAAATTTTTAAGTATCTGGAAACATTGGTACAAATACATCACTTCAAACAATTTCAGCTTGGGTCCATGAACTTCAGCCTATGCGCTCTACTACGTCATAAATTCCCCACATACTCTACTCCCCGAATGCTTCCAAAAATCCACAAAACGGAGACATAATCTTTTAGACGTGATTGCCTTAATCGGTTACCATATTAGTTTTCTGTTTTAGTTTTCGGTTTTGTTTGTCTTAAATCCAAAATATTATTATTACAGAAGAGTAATGGCCTCTGTACACTTAAATAATACAAATCTAATTGCAACTTTATGTTAATAAGTAATAAAACCTATCATTTCTGTTAGCGCCCTGCGTGTTCCTGCCTCTTCCAGGTCTTTCACCCTGAATTAATATTAATGTAACCTACATTTTCATTCTGTGACATACTCAATAAAATAAGATTTTATTTATTTTTTATGTACTTTGCTTGTTGGGAGATACCAATTAAAAGGATTTCTTGAGAATAAATTATTGATGACCTATTCTCAGTATAGGTTAGCTGATCGCCGAGATTCCTCTGCTTGGGATCGCCACCAATCATCTGATTGAAGTGATAACAGTGATAACGGTGCTCGGGCAAGTGCTGCAGCCACTTCCATTCATTCCAGTGTTGGACATTGCATAGCTGCTTTGCCTGGTATAGCAGCCCAATCCCATTCACTTAAATGGAAACCTTACATGCTTGAGAAGAGGCCATGGCGCTTGCGTGAGCACAGTTGATTAATGGGGATTCTGAGTGGCAGACCCCTGCTGATCAGCTACTCATGACCTATTCTGAGGATAGATCATCAA
Organism: Eleutherodactylus coqui; assembly: GCA_035609135.1. Lineage (NCBI taxonomy): Eukaryota > Metazoa > Chordata > Amphibia > Anura > Eleutherodactylidae > Eleutherodactylus > Eleutherodactylus coqui. The sequence continues at coordinate 219,079,467 of CM069409.1, read as the reverse complement.
TACGTTTAGTCCTAGAAAACCCCTTTAAGTAATGGGGCACAATTAACATGCAACTGTATATGTGTTTTGTAATTGTATTCAAATAGGCAGTAACATTTAAAAAAGGGTATAGTATCATCAGGGAAACTAGTCTGCATAATGGGCATCACATAGGCTCACTCCATAGCTATATACAATAGTGTGTGGCTTGTGTCAACTCTTCACCCTGCATGTTGCAGAATAAACGTATACTTTTTAGAGAAGTTTATTGACTGCATGCTAAGAACATAAATGGAGCGGACTCCCAGGTGGCCTTCTACTGTTAGAACCATTTTACAAAATTTCCTTTTGCAATGTGTACTTTCTGGCCTTTAACCAGGGCTTTTAGACCACAAGTATGTTGGGCACTCCAGGGTTTTTGTTTTTAACACAAGTCTTTGTACACTGTTAACCCAGTGCATTGCATCATAAGGATTCCAGGAGGTCTACTACTTGTGAAATACTTCATTAGTTCGTCAGAGTAGTACCGTATTCAAAGCGTGCGATTTTCAAAGGCACACTAGACTTTGCTTTGCTAAAAATACTATGGTGTTTATTGAAAGCAGTGCATCTTTACATGAGCAAAAACACAAACCCCTTAAGGACCAGGCTGTTTTGTACCTTAAGGATCAGACACTTTTTAGGGATTTTACCCATGTGGCGGTTTCACTGCCCTATTTTGTTTCTTTTCGCTACTAATATTATTTTTACTGTTTTTTTTCCCCGTGACATATAGGGCGAGTTTTAAAATATATTTTTCACTGCCTTTTTTTTCCGTTTTTTAGTTTGATTGGGGGTAAAATGCTAAAAGAAATGTTGTTTTTTTTAAACATTTTATAGTTTTTTTAAATTTATCATATTTATGCTAAAATAAAGTATGGGAACGGGTTCCTCTATTTGTTTCGGACATTTTGATGTATAGTATATATGGTTTTGGTTTATAGGGCGCATATGGCGACAATTTTTGTTGGCATCAGCTTTGTGTTATTTTCTTTTTAATGTATATATTGTTGTTTTATTCTGGCATTTTGTCTTACTGATGTATGGAATTATGTTTTTTACTATCTATGTCCCCCATGATGTCATGTAAGACCTCTGGGGGACATTCACTTTTTTTTACATTTTTTTTTTATTTGACAGTTTCTCACTGTAGCTGGGGCATCCATAAGAGCCTCGGTTACAGGGGAACACAACCCCTGCAGTGCCATTAGTCACTGGCAGAACTGGCCAGGGTCCAGTATGACCCTCCAGCTCTGCTGTAGCAGGGAACCCCCGGCGGTCACATGACCCCCGGCTCCCGGAGTGGAACACTCCCTTCCACTTTCACTTTCAATACACAGTGCTCATTGAGCGCTGTGTACCTGGGGAAGCAGAAGGCAGAAAGGGTTAAAAAAAACCCTCCTGCCTTCTTCTCCGGGTTATCAGCTGTCACTTACAGCTGATAACCCGTTCCTGCCTCTGATTGATTGTAGAGGCAGGAGGCTTAAAGCTCCACCGTAATTTTACTAGCGGTGGTGCTTTAAGCCCAGGACCAGGAACCGTAAACTTACTCTGCCTGGTCCTTAATGGGTTAAATCCACAGATATATTCTTTGCACAGTCTCTGGATCAGTTACCTAGTGATTACTCAATGTGTGACCCATTATATTAGTGGAAACTTCCACAATCCTTTTTAGGGTCTCTCAGAGCAGACACTTCCTACTGCAACTTCAACAGTGCAGGTAAGTGAAATGATACACAACATATTGACACATTTTCTTTGGAGCATTTTCCTTGTTGTAATACTTGGTTCCCAGGTGACAAAACCAAAAAGAAAAAAAATAGACATCTTGTCCTCAGCACCATACCTAGATAAGTGATCCACATGATCGATGTCTTATCTGAAACTTAAATGGCTGCAACGCTAAATACCACTTTGTAATGCTGGCGTTTTTGTCTTTAGTAGTATGGATCCAGTAACAGAATGATGATCAGTTATTAAAGCAAATTCTCTTCCCAGTAAATATTTGTAATGCCTCCAAAGCCCACTTAATTGCTTGTCCTTCTTTCTCTGTAGTGGAATATTTTTGTTCTCTGTGAAATACAGTAGTTTCCTACTTGAATACAGAATACTGTGCTCCTCACCGTTAATCTCTTGGCTTAGGACTTCACCCAGTCCAACCTCTGATGCAACTGTCTACAATAAATTGCTTGTTAAAATTTGGGCTTTGCAAAATTTTACACAGTTTTTCTTAGAATTTAGTTCACATTCTCTTGCCCATACCACTTTCTCTCTCTTGCTCTTTTTAGTTAAATGAGTTAAGGGAGCAACTATGGTGGCAAAATCTGGAATAAAACGTCTATAGGACCCAACAAGACCCAAAAATGATTGGACTTCTTTTTTAGTGGTGGGAATACGAGCCGATTTAGTGACTTGTAATTTTGCAATTTCTGGTTTCACTCTACCATTACTCACGTCACAATAAATCCAAGTTACTTTGTTTCTTGAAATCCCAAAGCACATTTACAGGGATTAATTGTGACACCTACTTTCTCAATTGCAGTTATCACCTTTTCTAAGTGATCCAAATGGGCTTCCATGAGTTGCTAAGAATTACAACATCAAAGTGCTAATGACTACTTGTCCGTCCGTCTGTCTGTGTGTGCTGTGTGACTTACATGCAGAGTCTGACAGCACCTATAATGTCAGTTACTGGCTCTTAACTCCGCTCCCAATCACATGAGGATGACATCATCACAGGTCCTTTATCCTCCTTGTGCACTGAATGAGGGATTATGGGCAGACTACATCCCCCACAAACCCCTGCAGCATCAGTTGCTATGGATACAGCAGTACTCAGCCTGGAAGTTTGTACCTAGTTGTGGCACACCTGATGTGGAGACTCCAATAAATGATACTTCACAAATTTACACATACATAGCTTGTTTGCTGCCAGGACCTGTGACTATGTCACTGTCATGTGATCAGCCACATGGTCTCTGAGCTGAATAAAGGATTATGGGCAAACTACATCTCTCACAAACCCCCATGGGCTCAGTTGCTATGGATACAGCAGTACTCAGTCTGGCAGTTTGTATGTTGTGAGACAGCTGGACACCTGGACATGAATGACACCTCACAAATGTCCACATACATAGCTGGTGGTGCATATTGACCAATGACATTGATGCATAGTCCTTCCTCACTATCTTCACATCTCCTGAATGTGATATCATGTCATCTCCAGTGCTAATGTCGCCAACACTAGTCCAGCCTTCATCTAATTGTCAACCGTTGTCCAGCGTTGGAACAAACCGTTGCTGTTGTCCAAACATGTCCTCACAGAGGTTTCAATGTTGCCGTGAAGCTAATGCAGTTTTCATGACACAGGGACAAGACACGCAAGCAGCTGAAATTTGTAAATCTCGTGCAGCTGATATGCGAAAGCTACGAGCGAAGATGTCTCCTCAGCAAACTGCTGAAGTCCGTAAATCACGTGCAGCTCATATGCGAAAGCAACGTAGCGTATGTGTGTGACGTGCATGTAGCAGAGCTGTATGGTGCATTGCGCCACTAGAAACACTGGTGCTATAATTTTCTTATAATTACTAATCCTCTAAATAAGCAGCACTGTACTCCATATAGTCTTGAGTATGTCCGTAGCTCTCTGAAATGTTGCAATCACACTGAATGTTTCTAAATTAGACATTACAAAAGCAGTTTCTCTTTTGATTTCTCATCTTGAGGAATTTGCCAATAACACTTGAAGGGGTTCTATACTTACCTATTCCTCCCCAGGTAGTCTCCTTACCAGATCTTTTACTCCCCCATCTACTCCTGGCTCCTCCAGTGCCCCAAGTCACGTCACCTCCAGCTGTCTGGATCCTTTTCTTTCTTTTATGTAGCATCAATTGCCAGCATTCTCCTTCTATTGACATGGCATTCACTGCCTAGCAGGTAATGCTGATCCTCAGCAGCCTGTTTTAGTGCGCATGTGCCTGGTCTCCTATAGTATGAATAGCGTTGGGATCCCGCACCTGCGCACTGAAGCAGGTTGCCGAGGATCACTAGTGACGCAGTGTACATTGCACTGCAGAAAGAAGAATGCAGGCAATGTACCCTTTGTCACTGGAAGAAGAGGATCTGGCTGGCTGGAGGTGAGGTGACACGAAGGACTGCAGGAGCCAGGAGAAGATCAGCGAGGTGAAGATCTGGTAAGAAGACTGACAAGGAAGGAATAGGTAGGCATAGAATTTTTTTTATTTATGACAGAACCCCTTTAAATAAATCTAGGGTAGAAATATAAACTGTATCTCCCAACTTATCAATAAGATCATCAATGTGAGGCATTGGATAACTGTCAGAGCTGGATATAGCATTAATTTTATGAAAATCTATGCAAAATCTTGTTCCATCTTCCATCTTCATCACTACAGGTGAAGACCAAGTACTGTTAGATGATTCAATAGCTCCCATATTAAGCATTTCCTGAACTTCATTTTCTGCCCTGTTCTGTAATTTTTCCTGGTATTTGATAAGGTTTTTGTCTAATTGGAGCATGGTTTCCAGTGTTTATTTCATGTCAAGTTAAAGACACGCAACTAAGCTTACTGCCCAAACATGTAAACTTGACTGTTAGGTTTCTCAAGTCACAATGTTGCGCATCAAATACTTTTAGATTTAAGGTATCATCTGACTACTCTGCACAATTTAAAAAAAAATCATAGATCTTTTCAGCCTACCTGGTTAGCTAGGCTGTTTGCGCCAGATAATGTCTCCTGACTTTGAGGCCAAGGATTGACCAGTGCCGAATGACCTACAAGAAAGTAAAAGTCTGGAGGGGCTTGGGGAGTACAATAGGTGAACACAACACTCAATCATGGTCGTCCTCCTCCAAGGAAAAGCAATAGAGTTACCAAAAAAGACGCCAATTTTTTGGCAGGTTCGATCCTGAAGTGCGGGAGACTTTTTTTCCTTTACTATTTTTGTGTATATTCCTTTTCTGACACTCCACCTGTGTTTCTTGGACACTCCCTGTTACACTGTCCTTCAGTGGATGTCTTCTTGATGGTGCATTGACCTTGAACATCAATTGGACGTATGGGGATTTTGGGCATGGTGTCCTACTCTCAGAAGTCTAGCCTCACACGTCAGGTAAGTCCCCCATCACTATTTCCTTTGCTAGTGATGCATTTACTCTGAGGCGCTGTCCTGATCATTTCTTGTCTTTGTGTGCCTTTTAGATATCTTCAGACATATCCTTACTTTCTGGATTCACCTTTGGTTCAAGCCAACGTTTTAAGAAATGTACATGGTAGGCCTTAATTTTTAGTTTGTTTTTTTTAACTGGTCTTTCAATTTCAAAGTCGACAAGACCGGTTTGTATAACAACCTTTTAAGATCCTTGCAATTTTGCTGATAAATTATTTTCACTGCTAGGAAGTAAGAGAAGAACCAGGAAGTAAGTGGAGAACCTTATCACCTATTCTTACTGATTGATTCTTGTCAAATTGATTAGAGATGAGCGAGTATACTCGCTAAGGCACATTACTCAAGCGAATAGTGCCTTAGCCGAGTATCTCCCCACTCGTCTCTAAAGATTCGGAGGCCACCGCGGGTGACAGGTGAGTTGCGGCGGGGAGTGGGCAGGAGAGAGGGAGAGGGAGATCTCCCCTCCATTCCTACCTGCCGCTTCCCGCCCCCCGCCAGCCCCTGAATCTTTAGAGACGAGCGGGGAGATACTCGGCTAAGGCACTACTCGCTTGAGTAATGTGCCTTAGTTAGTATACTCGCTCATCTCTAAAATTGATTATACAATTTCTTCTGGTATACTTTGGCTTTGTGTACATTATCATGGGATATCTTGATCAGTTACAATAGTTTCTCTTTCATTTATAACACGTTTTACCACCTTTTTCCGATGACTTGTTTTACCTTCCCATACATCTCCGAAAACATCCAAAGGTCCTCGGCGCCATTTCCCATATAACAATTCAAATGGGCCAAACCCTGTAGAATCTTGTGGAACCTCACAATAAGCAAATAATAGAAAAGGCAACGATTAGTCAGTCGCATTGTTTTGGATCATTATGTACAAATTTCCCAAGCATACTCTTTAGTGTTTGGTTATATCATTATGCCAGCCTATCTGTTTGCAGATGATAAGGGGTAGCTCTTAGGGGCTGAATGCCAAGAAATTGATACACTTCTGACAGGAAAGAAGAGCTGAAATTACTACCTTCATCAGTCAAGATATGCTTAGGTAATACAACCCTGCTAAACACATTTAAAATTTTCTTAACCACCCTTTTAGCAGTACCTGTCCGCATGAGAATGGCCTCAGGGTACTTAGTGCAGTAGTCTACTATGGTAGGTATAAAACGATTACCTTTAAAAAGTTTCTCTAGTTGACGAATGATATCCATGCCAACAGTATTAAATGGCTCATCAATTACTGGCATTTGTATAAGCTCTGCTTTGGGAGGGGCAGAAGCAGTGTACTGGCACACAGGGCAACTACAACAATAAGTGGGTACTTAATCATAAACTCTAGGCCAATAGAACCAATAAAGTACTCTTACCAAAATCTTTTTATAGCCCCAATGACCAGTAATAGGAACGTGTGCCAACTTCAGAATTTCTAATCTGAAACTTTTTGGCACAACTAACTGTTGTACTTGCTGTCCTGTCTTTGGATGACTACACACTCTACAAATTGACACATGATGTTCCTATTGCTGGTCATTTGCTCTGTGCAGTCTCTCTTGAGTTTAGGTCTGGCACGTTGACTTTTCAACTTATTTTGCACTTCTTCTCAGCAATTCGCTTTGCAAATACATTTTCTTTTGCTTTAACATGCCAGCAACGGGTCTTGTACATAACTCCTTTGCCTCCCTTAAATTAGAGTACTTGGAGCAATGCTCACGCTTGATCCCACTCCTGACACCATATGTGAAGCATGCGATTTTCAAAGGAGCAACAGACCTTTCTTTGCTGAAAATACTATGGTGTTTATTGAAAGCAGTACATCTTTACATGGGCAAAAACAGAAAGTCCATAAATCCACAGACACATTCTCTGCACGACTCTGGATCTTCGTTGGGGATCCTGCTTTCCTACTCAACTAACGTTGTCCATTTACATTAGATAAAAGTTTGCCAAACTTGGCAGATTTTGATTGACAATAGTCTTAAAATTTTACACAAACTGTTGAGATGTTGATACCCATCCAATATCTGTCAAACAGGTGAAAGTTGGATATTTTGTCTTGGTCTGTCAGCAGTTGTGTGTATGGCATGATTGGTCAACCATTCCAACCAATTGTTCTTCGTTTTGTGCAATTGCATTTAATTTTTTACTCCCATTCTTTAAATGATGTCCATCTGCCAGTGTAATCAGGCATGTTGATGGTTTAATTGTTGAGATGAAAGATGAGATGTATGTATGATCGTCCGCTTAATAAGCCTTAAGCTATCAATATATCTTCAATAGCTATTAGTCAAATCCCTTGTTCAGCTGATAGTTGTCCTTCTGAAAACACCATACAGCTTCAACAGCGGTAATGCATCTCACGTCAGCGGGTTACTGCACTAATGAGTCACGGCTCAATGCAACTCGGCGTGGCTACACTATTTGTGTAGCACGGTGGCCCTTCATAGTGAATGGCAATCTGCACCGCATCTGTAGTCCCTCATTACGTCTGTACATTCGCATGCTCAGCCAAGCATGCATGTGTTTTCAATGGGGAGAAGCGAATACGTCACTGTTAGACACAACTGGCAACTGCTTATCTCCTGTGGGAACAAAAACTTGGGTATGTTGGACTTCTTGATGACAACATCTACCATTGCGGGGTTGTTAGAACATTCCTATATACATTAGATTTTCGGCCTGTCCCATCAAAATTGGCAACTTGGCAAGTGACCAATTTGTGTATACATGAACATCATTGATTTGCCAGCTTTAAAGGGCGAGACTAAACGCAGAATACCACAAACTTTATACAATGGAGCAAAACTTTACATTTACATGAAAGTAATGCACAGTATATAAAGGTAACTCTTAAGTAAGATACTTAGTAAGGCAAACCTTACATTTATGAGTAACTCTTTCTACAAAAAAAATCTGATTAGACTGGAGAGTAGGTCACTTCATCAGACATCAGACATTCTCCAGTCAAGACATCACAAATGTTTGAACATAATGCGAATTGCATAGCAATGTAAAAAGAAATACTGCATTACAATGATCTCTACATGTTTGCTTTTTCTTGTTTGGTCACACACCAGTTATACCCACATAAACACTAAAGAATTTAATTCTTTTATAAATGTGCGTTTACATGTTGGCAAAAGTGGAGCTGTGGATTACAACAACACAAAAATAAACATGCAGATTGCAGCTCGCCAAAGCTTAAAAGCTGGAATCAACAAATAGATAAAGAACAGTTTGTAGCCCTTGTTAATTGCTGATCACCCTATGACACATGGACTTTTTCAACTGCTGTCAGAGATAGTATTTCATATCTATTCTAATATTTATTAAAACCATAAAAAATGGTATCCATAGGGATTGTGAAGATTACTTATAGTCAAAGTTATTGAGAATCATGCATGTAACTTGAAAGGGACTTAAGCAAGCTATTGGTGTAGATTGTATAGGTATATATATAAACATGTATATAAAGAAGTGGCAGTAATGTCTTATCAAAAGCTCTGTTTCCACTAGTGTTATGGTTTGCATTAGTAATGGAGTCTACATAGTTATGACAGATCCTCCACTGATTATTTATGGCTCGATTTAGGTTTCTTCTTCTTTTTTTTTTTGATGGCCAAAAACCCAATGGAAAGGATGCTAATGATAAAAGCTTTCAGCTGATTATCCCTATGAGATAAAAATAGGCATAATTTGCCAGTTTTGGAAAGATGGACGATTTCCTTACTGTCCTCTGATGGAAGGAAGAGTGATCGGGCATATCTAATTTCAACATGCCCAATTATTTATTCCTTTGGGAAATAAAGCCCATTAAATTAAATATGAACACATCCTCAATACCATCAGGATCATCAACTTCATCAATACCAACAGGATATTTTTTTCTAATTATCAGATTTTGTAATCTCGGAGGTCAGTAGGTTAAAAATTGAAAACACTAATGCAAATAAGTGTTGCTAACTGTAAGGTTAGGTTCATAATATTTGCGGTAAGATTTTTGCTCTACAAGTGATCTAAAGTAATTGAAAAAGTTTGCATCGGGTTCAGTGCATATTGGATGTGAACCCTACATTTAGAGTATATACCAGGAAAAGCTCCCAGCACATACGTTAAATATATCTATTTCATTTGGCCCCTTAGGGTCATATTCATCAGCATAACTTTTTTCAACTGTATTTTAACCCCTTCCCGCTCCAGGGCGTAAGACCATAAGTGATCTCGCGCTATCCGGCAGCGGGAGCTGGCTGTCAGTTGTAGCCCGCCTCCCGCTGCAACAGCGGGGTGCATCAGAGATGCGCCCCCCACTGTTAACCCCTTCCCTGCCGCGATCTATGTAGATCGCCGCATGGGAAGGGTTCACAGAGGGAGCGCGCTCCCTCTGTGAAGTTGCCAGGCTCTCACGATATAATCGCAGAGAGCCCGGCTGGTTGCCATGGCAACACGATGCCAGATACCGACGTCCTGCATTGCCAGTGCCTGTGATCGCTGTAATAAGCGATAAGGCATTGCAGGACAGTAGTCCTGCAATGCCTTATCACAGCGATGATCAGTGCTGTGCAGTACGTCCCCCAGAGGAACACAAATAGCATAAAAAAAGTATTATAAAAATGTACAAAAAAGAAAAGTGTAAAAAAAAAATTCTTTTTTGTGCTTTTTCTCATATTAGCATAAAAAAGGTTAAAAAATTTTTTAATCCCACATATTTGGTATTGTCGCAGCCGTAACTACGTGTATAATAAGTTGCACATGCTTTTTATTCTGCACGGAAAAAGCGTTAAACGCTAAAAAACTGAGGCAAAAAGCTGATAAAAATGATCAAAAAAGACGTATGTACCCCAAAATGGTACTAATAAAAACTACAGGCAAAAAATAAGCCCTCACAGAGCTCCGTACATAGAAAAATAAAAGTTACAGGACTTTGAATGCAGCGATTTATAAAAAAAAAAAAGGGGTTCCAAAAAAGGGTTTTTATTGCGGAAAAGTGGAAAAACCTAATTAAAATGTAAGAATTTCAGTATCGTTGTAATCATACTGGCCCGCAAAAAAATGGATTGTGTCATTTTTGCTGCATGATTAACGCTGTAAAGAAAAAACAAACCAAAAATCTATGGCCGAATTGATGTGTTTTTCTCTCACTGTTATCATAAAAAAATAAGTTTTACAATAGTCTATGTACCCAAAAATAACACCTTCAAGAACTACAGTTTGCCACGCAAAAAACAGCCCCTTCTACGGCCGCAAAAGACCTGTGCAGCGCGAGCCCGCCGGAGCGGCCCCATTCAACAGAACAGAAGAGCAGACTGCGCAAGCGCGTCTAATCGAGGGAGAAGAAGGCTTCGGTCAGTGCCATGGAGACGGGGACGCCAGCACCGGAGCAGGTAAGTGAATAACTTCTGCATGGCCAATATTTAATGCACAATGTACATTACAAAGTGCATTAATATGGCCATACAGAAGTGCTTAACCCCACTTGCTTTCGCGGGACAACCCCTTTAAGCCCAAAATAGGCCATGTCCTTAAGGGGTTAAAATGCAGCAGGCTATGGAAGGCTATTCCTCAACTCCAGTGGGAGATGTCATGACCACTAACAGTTTTACCCAAATAACAGACAATAGTAAAGACACATTTAAGTGAGGTGTGGCTAAATACTGTAGAATTGTAGTTGAGTATTACAAGCAATGTAGGATTTGTTACTTGTGCAGTCATACACTCATTGTAAAAAAAAATCCCTCCCCTAGAAGGAGTTGTTGGCATCAAATAAAATTTGTACATGTGATTGTAAAGTTGATAACGGGCGGCCATGGAGGATCCAGTACTCTGTTTTTTTTTTTTTTGTTAAATCAAGTTTTATTGAGATTTTAATTTTTAACACATATAGTACAACAATTGACTCAGTTAAATGGAGGCAGAAAGATAATGCAATGTAAATCAAAATGTTGGCAGCAGCTAAAATATATTATTTGAGTAAACAGTAGAGGGTCTCTCCTTGAGGAGCGTCTGAACGGCGTCAACAGGCTATGTAGACAGGAACTTTAAGATCTGGGACCCTTTTGAAAGATCTGCACTCTGAACAATATTAATAACTAATGGAGACAAACACGACGTACGAGAGACATGAGGGAAGGTAATCACTACTTCGGGATGCTAGTGGTATCCCGGGTGAGGGCGGGGTGTGTGTGAGAGTGGGGGGGGGGGGGATAGGGGAGGAAAAAGAAAAAGCGGGGTCGGGGTGGGTAGGGGTGTGGGGGGGGGGGGGGAGGTTGGGCCTGGGGGCCTATCCCTCCAGCCTGTGTACCGTGGGGTCAGCCTATGGGTGATCATTTATCCCTAATGGGAGTATGTTGCCCTACCTTTGTAGGTAGGGGCTCAGTTGGTATTCCCACTCACCGAGGAGGCAAGGGTGGCATCCTCTCTGAGAGTGACTTGTTCCGCGAGGGGTCGCTTTTGCAGTGGGGAGGGGGGTGGGATGGAGAGGTACTCTTTTTGTCCAGTTATATGTAATTCTATACCAGAGCCACAGTTTACTAGGAGCCACTCAGGTTTGGTGGGCGCCTCAAATCTCTCCAAGGCCCCCATACATGGAAGTACTCTTCCCGAGTGCCTCTGGACCAGCTGGAGAGCTCTTCTACATTGCAGATATCATCTACTCTCGCCATCCATTGAGACACTGAAGGCGCGGTTTTTTGGAGCCACAGGGTAGGTATTAGGGCTTTAGCAGCATCTATCAAGAAGGCCAAGAGTTTATTCTTCTTTGGATGAAACGCAGGGGACGGCCTCCATAAGAAGATCATCTCAGGAGATAAAAAGCCGGGGCGATTTTCTTCATGACCTCTTCCACCTCCCTCCAAAAGGGTGCCAACGCCGAACATTCCCACCATATATGGAGGTATGATCCCGAATCTCTGTCACACCTCCAACATCTCCCGTGTGGTGCCAATTTGTACGCATAGAGCCATTGTGGCGTTTTATACCACCTAACGAGGAGTTTGTAATGGCTTTCTTGAGCCAGTACGCACTGAGAGAGGCCGAAGGATGTGTTCAGGATTGAATGTGTGTCACTTGAGGAAAGAGTGATGTCTAACTCCTTTTCCCAAGATAGTAGGAAAGAGGGTTTGGATGGATATGTTTTTATAATAAACTGTTTTCGGACCGACGTTAATTTCCTCCGTTTTGGGTTGTGTTCCTTCAGCACTTTTTCAAAGTGCGTCTGGGGCCTAGTGGAGGGGAATCTTATGAAGAAATCCCCAAATATCCTCTCGACTGAAGCCTGTTGCAGGAAGGAAAAGTTATGTTGTGGTAATATGCTTTTAAGTACTTCGGCGGGTTTTTTGTGCGCTAATACTTGGAGGTCACCTATGTTGAACGAGCAAAATCTTTTCCATATTGACCTAGAAGCAGGGTCGAGAGGTATATTTAGGAGCTTCGGGACTGAACTAAGTGGGGCAAGTGTGGGTGGATCAGGAATCAAGTCCCCCTTCAGATCGGCCCAAGTTTCGCAAGGGCCCTTAATCAGAGGGTTGAAGTTTTTGGATCTGCATTTGATTTTTGAAGGAAACCAAAGATCCTCCATAAATGAATCGTCTCCAGCGTTTTCTGCCAGCGAGGCGAAGAGCTGGTCTTTTATTGGGAGGACCAGGTCCATCCAATAACCCACAAGTGAAGCCCGGTATAGATCCTGAATGTTTGGGAGATCAATGCCACCCTCCATCCTTCTTCTCGTCATCAAGCTATAGGCTAACCTCGGTCTCCTCTGCATCCAGACGTACCCGGCAAACGCCCCGCGGAGAGCTCTAAAGAAGCTCACTGGGAGGTGGATAGGGAGCATCCTTATTTTATAGATAATTATGGGTAAGATGTAGGTTTTTAGGATATTCTTTCTCCCAAACCATGAAATACGGGGGATATCATATAATTTCAGTAGGTTTTTAATCTGGTCTAATAGGGGCGGGAAGTTAGCGGCGTATAGATTATGAAGGTCCTTAGTAATCTTGACTCCCAGAAAATCTAGCGATGAGTTCGCCCATGTGAAGGGTGAATTTCCTTTTAATTGTCTAGTCTGATTCCTCGGAGTAGACACGTTGAGGACCGTAGACTTCCCATAATTAATCTTAAAGTTAGAGATTAAGCCGAAGCTATTGAGCAGTTCAATCAGCCTGGGAAGGCCCTTCTCGGGATTTGACACCAAGAAGACTATATCGTCTGCAAAGGCGGTAGTATTGAGGGTATGGTGTTCCCATGAGAGTCCTGTGATTTCTGGGTCGTGTCTAACTAGCTGGAGGAGGGGTTCCAGGGCCAGGACAAATAACGTGGGTGACAGGGGGCAGCCTTGGCGGGTTCCGTTCTTAATGTTAAAGGGGGCAGAGAGAATTTCATTGATTTTGAGACTAGCATATGGGGCTGCATACAGGGAGAAGATAGCAGAGACAAAGGCCAGGGGAAAATTAAAGTGGTCCAGGACCTCCTTCATGTAGGCCCAGTCGACACGGTCAAACGCCTTTTCGGCATCTGTTCCCACCAGAACTAATGGGATGTGGTGCTTTTGGGCTAGGCGTATCGCGTGGAGTAGCCTACGGCAATTGTCTCTGCCCTCCCTCCCCCGCACAAAACTCGCCTGCTCCTCATTAACTAGGAGGGGAATAAGACTCTCCATTCTTTTTGCAAGGAGTTTAGCCCATAATTTAATATCAAAGTTAATAAGGGAGATTGGGCGATAGTTGCCGCATATCTCCGGGTCCTTATCCTATTTATGAATTAAGGTTATGTGTGCTTCAACCGCTTGTTTGGGCAAGGTGTCTCCTTTTAATAACGCATTGAAGAGTACAGTGAGTCTGGGAGTCAAGATAGAACTAAAGGCTTTATAATATGGGAGATTTAGGCCGTCTGGGCCTGGGCTCTTATTCTGGGGGCTAGAGGCTAGGAGCTGTTCTACTTCTGGTTGCGTTATAGGGGTCAGTAGTGAGGCAACTTGAGTGTCATTCAGTTTCGGGAGTTGCGCACTGCGCAGCGCGGTCTCGGTTAGCTTTTTAATATCTAAGCCCTCAGGGTGGGGGGTGTCTTGTTTGATATCGTACAGGCGAGAGTAGTAACTCTGGAAGGCGTTAGCTATTTCCGCTGAGGAGGTCGCCAGCGATCCTGTATGAGTCTTTATAGATTTAATGAAGCTTTTTGCACGTGCTTTCTTTATTAGAGCGGTCATACGTTTACTCCCTTTATTGCCTTGGGCATACACTGCGTGTTTGAAGTAAAGTTGTTTTCTATTGAATCTTGACTCCAAGATTTGTTTGAGATCCCTCCTCAGAACGGTTAGGTTATCCATAATAGTCTTGGTTTGGGACAATTTTGCCTGTAGTTCTAATTTCGATATTCTATTTAGTTTGTCGTCTATGGCTTTTTGTTGGAGTTTTTTGGTTTTGGAGCCTAAAGCTATCAAAAGACCTCTTGTGAAGGCCTTGTGTGCCTCCCAGATTACCGGGATTTCCGGCCCATCCTCCCCATTCAGGAGAAAGTACTCTTCGATAAGTTTAGAGAGGCGCTCTCTTTCCTCAATTGGGTCTAATAGTGAGGCGTTGAGGCGCCATCTCCACTCTTTAGGTTTAGGATGTGCTAGGCGCAAATCAAGGTGGGTCGGGGCGTGGTCAGAGATAGTGATTGTATCTATTTTGGCTCCTACTAGGTACGTCAGGAGGTCAGAGGAGACGAAGAGGTAATCCAGCCTTTGATATGATTTGTGGACTTGGGAATAGAAAGTATAATCCTTCGTAGAGGGATTCAGGAGACGCCACACGTCCACCAGATTAAGATCCTGGAGCACACGCGAGAGCCTCCTGAGTTTTAGCTGAGAGATATGTCAACGACCCGTTGAGGAGTCGATCAGTGGGTGAAGGGCTACATTCATGTCTCCACCCAGGATCAGGTGGCCTTCCATGAAGTGACTCAGGGTTGTCAGTTGCTTAATTAACCAAGGAATTTGGTCCACGTTCGGGGCATAAAGGTTTGCTATGGTGATTTTTGTATTGTTGACTAGCCCCTTTAAGAAGAGGACTCTGCCCTCTCCGTCTCTATATTCGGAGGTGCAGGAGAAGCTGAGGGACTTGTGGAAGTAGGTTGACACCCCCTTGGAGGACGAGGATGGGTGGGCGCAATGGAAGCTCTGTTCAAAGTGTCTGCCCGGAAGGGAAAGACACTTCGTTTTTTTAAAGTGCGTTTCCTGCAAAAGGAGAATTTTCGTGCCATACCTCTTGGTCAACAGAGAGATGTTATGCCTCTTCATCGGGGAATTGAGGCCCTTCACATTGAAGGATGTAATACGTAGGTCATCCATCATACGGTAGGCGGTTGAGCTTCGCCGGGGAGAGAATCTCAGTCGGAACCTTCTGCTAGAATATAAGAGTAGAGTTACGATTAACCGAGACTGGAGTTCAGGCCCACAGTGGTGTTTTGCGCCTTAATTTAGTTGTTAGGAGAAGGGGAGGGGTGTAATGTGGGTGGTTGGTGATTGGAAAAGACACCAGGAGTGGAAGGCAAGAGTAATCGGGTTCAGACGTGAGGGTAGGGGTACACAAATGAATACTCTAAAAGAGATGAGGAAAATAATATACAGAAGGTTGGAGAGAGTTTCCTAAGATCGATAAAGATAAAGAACAGATGGGCTCTCTCCAACAAAGTTTGTGAGCGAGGAAAGGTGAGCACCGCTCTGAGACAGTTAGCCGTAAGGCTTAAAGTAGACCGACTCGGCGGGCTACCCCTCGGGACCTATAAAGTGGGGTATATAGATAGTAAGAACAAAGAAGCGAGGGTACAGTTAAAGATAGGACCATTAGGGAACCTATTACAGGTAACTAGAAGTAATAAACGTATAACAGGCGACAAAACATCCAAAAAGACTTTGTCGCTTAGAAGGCACAGATATTAACTCTGTGATGGACCATATAGGAGTGGTGGATATTCTATCTGTCCACTCCTTTCAGCTGTATAACCGCTGAATGATTAAGGTGGAACGACATGGTTAGATCACAGAGCTCCTTAAACTTTAAGTGGACATTTGTCCATCAGGTATGTATACGTGAAACCAAGTGAGCGGAGTCCTGATTCAGGTGCAGTCTCCTGTAGATTCCTCTCGAGCCTTTTTCTTTTTCCCCCTTGGAGATTTCGTGTTCGCCATGGGTTGCCACTTATCCGGGGGGTCTAGACGAGGCAGGCTAGGGAAGTCGGGAATCGGCAGCCAACATGGTAGATTTATAGGCTCTATTTCTAGGATCTGCCAGCAGCTCTGTAGTTCCTCCGGGGAGCGGATGTTCAGCTTACGCTGTCTCACTGTCCGGAGCGCTCCGAGGCCGGGCTGTTTAGCTATAGTCCCACCCGGGCCTCTCCTTCCTGACTGACCTTGCTCAAGCGCCGCGGTGTTGTGGGGGACCGGAATGGTCTTGTGGGCGAAGATGGTGGAAGCGCTCCACTTCCGGTCCGCGCTGATGATCCACTCTAGAGGCCGGCTTCAGTGCTGGAGGTAGGCCCCGTACCCCAACTCGGCCGAATCGGTCCCGGGATTTCTCCTTATAAGCCTCAGCTTGCGAGGCAGCGTATGCTGATGTTGAGTGAGTAAAATATGACCCAGAGGAGCCCGCAGGGGAGATAATTCGTCTCTTACTGCAGGAGCACTGATGCCATGCGACCACTCTCTCGGCAAGCTACGCTCCGCCCCAGTATTCTGTTTTACTGCCTCTAGCTTGGATACAAGATGATATGGACAGGCATAGAGGTTCTAGTACCCTGTTGTACTCCTCTAACTTGAAAACAAGATGTGATACTAAAGGCATGGAGGCTCTAGCACACTCTTGGGCCACCTCTAGCTTGGATACCAGATGTGATATGGGCGGGCATGGAGGCTCTAATACCCTGTTGGATGCCTCTAGCTTGGATACAAGATGTGATTAGGGTGGGCATCGAGGCTCTAGTACCCTGTTGGGCACATCTAGCTTGGATATAAGATGTGATATTACTGGGCATGGAGGTTCTAGTACCCTGTTGTACTCCTCTAACTTGAATACAAGATGTGATACGAATGGCATGGAGGCTCTAGCATACTCTTGGGCCACCTCTAGCTTGGATACAAGATATGATACGGGTAGGCATGGAGGCTCAAGTACTCTGTTGTACCACCTGTAGCTTGGATACTAGATATGATAGGGGCAGGCATGGAGGCTCTAGTACCCTGTTGGATGCCTCTAGCTTGGATACAAGATGTGATTAGGGTGGACATCGAGGCTCTAGTACCCTGTTGGGCACCTCTAGCTTGGATATAAGATGTGATATGGATGGGCATGGAGGCTTTAGTACATTGTTGGGCTGCCTCTAGCTTGGATACAAAATGTGATATAGGAAGGCATGGAGGTTGTAGTACTCTGTTGCACCACCTCTAGCTTGTATACAAGATGTGATACTAGCGGACATGGAGGCTTTAGTACCCTGTTGTACCACCTCTAGCTTGGATACAAGGTGTGATATGGGAAGGCATGGAGACTCTAATACTCTGTTGTGCACATCTAGCTTGGATACAAGATCCGATATGGACAGGCATAGAGGCTCTAGTACCCTGTTGGGCTGCATCTAGCTTGGATACAAGATATGATACAGGCAGGCATGGAGGCTCTAGTACCCTGTTGGGCTGCCTCTAGCTTGGATATACAAGATGTGATACGGGCAGGCATGGAGGCATACAGCTTTCATATGGTATCCTGCGGCATACTGGTCCACATTTACTGTAACTCTAGATTGTACGAACTCATACTGTCAAACTTGGCGTCTCAGATGGTCCCATACATGTTCTATTGATGATAAATCTGGCCACCAGGCAGGCCACGGAAGTGTAACAATGTTGTGGGGACATTCCTGTGACCCCCTTGTGTGTGCAGCCGAGCATTATCCTGCTGGAAAACGCCTCTTGAAAGCTGCCATGAGAGGAACACATATGGCTGCAGATGTCCTGAACATATAACTGAGCTGTCATTGTCCTTCGTACTACCGATCGCCTTGTATGTGTGCCCTCACGCATTCAACACCTCATAAGAGTCTGGTCAGAACGGCCCAGGTTCAGGGCAATTCATCAATATGACCATCTAGCTTCTCACATCCTAATAAGGTGCCCCCTCTCAAACTCTGTAAACTGCGCAAAATCTCTTTGATTGCGTTGTAGAGGGGTCTAGTGGTCAACAAGCTCTACACAAGCGCAAAATGAAGTCACTACATATAAGCAGCCTCTGAAAGCCTAATAAGCCAAGGGTGGAACCACTTTGAAGGCCTCAGGTGGCAAGACCGTTCATCTAATCACTCTACACCTCTAATAATTTGCATATCTGCCTGAGAGATAACTGCATGCCAAGTTTTGCAGCAAAATGACAACTTTTCTAGGGGAGAGGAATTGTTTTTTGATAGTAAGTGTATAAAGCAATCACTAGGGAACACATCCCAAACCAGAAAGTAGTTCCTAGCTTATGTATAAACTCTGTTTGTCTGTGTTTACACGATCTACAGAATTAGAAGGTCGGAGTAGGTACGGCTGAGTTTGTGCATTGCCATTATGATTTTATTATGTCTCTCTATCTGGATGAAATACAATTGTGCATGCCTCATGCTTGAAAAAGCTTTCTGCATAGACTCTCTGCTTTTGCCTAGGTAACCTTGGGACTTCACCCAGACAAACAATAATGTTGCTATGACAGTGTAATAACTGGATATCACTCTACAAACAAGCCTATGCAGTGACTAAGAGAATCTATGCTAGTAAGCTGAAATGTAGCAAAGCAGAAGTGAATTTGGGTTAGCAATACCAAAAGAATTTGCAACTGCATAATGTTAACATAATGGCAGTGTTTGACAACCAGTGACTGCATTGAAAATGTAAATGACATTTTGTGGGTTCCTTTCGTATTGAACAGATGCAATTATACTCCTCTCTATAACAATGTTGTGCATCTACTGTTCTTACAATCAGTGCTCACATACCAAAAGTCTTAGTAGTGCTGGAAGGAAACAGGAATATTGGAAAACATTTATGCAAAGTTGTAGAATAGTAAAAAGTGAGTCAGACAATGTAGTCATCGCAGCAAACCCTAGGCCAGCACCATTGTGACATCATCGCACTAGAAGCCAGACCAACTTCACTGAGACATCTTCATTGTGAAAAGCAGCTCAGCACCACTGTTACATTATCACAATAGAACCCAGGCCAGGGTCATTGTGACATAATAGTAGTAGAGCCTTGAACAACACCATTGTGGGATCATAAAAGTAGAATCCAGTTCAGTGTCATTGTGCCAGCATCACAGTAAAACCCATAATGGCACCACTGTGATATCATCTTGGCAGTACACTGGTCAGCATTGTTTTGGCATCATCACAGAGAAACCTAGTCAAGCAACACATTCTGCACTATTTTGACATTAAGACAGTAAACTGATACCAGCACCATTGTGACGTCATCACAGTAGAATTCTGGTGACCGCTGTTGTGACGTCATCACAGTAGAACTCTGGTGACCGCTGTTGTGACGTCGTCACAGTAGAACTCTGGTGACTGCTGTTGTGATGTTGTCACAGTAGAACTCTGGTGACCGCTGTTGCAATGTCATTACAGTAGAACTCTGGTGACCGCTGTTGCGACGTCATCACAGAAGAACTTTGTGGTAGTAGAACAGAAGCACATTGCAGACACTCTCAGTCCTCGCCTCCTTGCGCAGATGTTCTTTACTCATGTGAATTCAATCCATATTACATCAAACAGAACTTGCATGAGTTTCTTGGCCGTGTAAATACAGTCTCAAAAATAAAAAACTATATTGTCATTGAAAGAAAGGAACTGCCTATGGCTAGCAGTAAGCCGTAAATGCCTTGATATGCTCTCCAGTACACGCTGGGAAGTTATAATAATAGTCTTTCATTACAAGTAATGGAGTGATACAGAAGATAAAGGGGCTGGAGATGTGCACGGTATGGTGAGGTGGAGAGTGAGGGATGCTATACACATAGACAATGGTCAGGCCGTATAGTGGCTGAATCGGTATGACTGCAGGGGCCAGTTGAATGAAGCTAGCAGGGATTGCAATCAGTAGGGCAGGGAGCATGTTATCAGGGGGAGTAAAGAGGGGTTTGGTTTAGGGATTATGGTATGCCTCCCCGAAGAGGTGCGTTTTTAGAGCACGCCTGAAGTTTTGTGAGTTCACTTATTGTTCATCGTTCATATCATGCAAGCAGAAAAATAATTGTTGGCTCATTTGATAATCATTCAGTTTAAATACTGATCATTCACTTATACAGTGAACAGGAACGACTGAACGATGCACCAAGTGAACGAGCCAACAATGTATCTGCCTGTATAAACAGGCTGTCCGAGCGAAATCTGACAATGTCCGCTCGTTTGAACAATAAATCATTAGGTGTAAAAACACCTTAAGGCTGCATTCCCACGAATGTATATCGGCTCGGTTTTCACGCCAAGCCGATATACGCCGGCTCTCTCTGCGAGGGGCAGCCTGGAAGAGCCAGGAGCAGGAACTGAGCTCCCGCCCCCTCTCTGCCTCCTCTCCACCCCTCTGCACTATTTGCAATGAGGAGAGGCGGGACGGGGGTGGGGCTAATTTGCAGAACTTAGCCCCGCCCCCAGCCCGCCTCTCCCCATTGCAAATAGTGCAGAGGGGCGAAGAGGAGGCAGAGAGGGGGCGGGAGCTCAGTTCCTGCTCCTGGCTCTTCCACCCCCCCCGCAGATGAGGACGACGTATATCGGCTCGGCGTGAAAACCGAGCCGATATACGTTCGTGTGAATGCAGCCTAAATCAGTATATGGGAATGATCACATTGGACATATGCTCCAATCACATTCAATAGCATAATCACCTAATCGCCTGTTTGGAGCAGCAGAAGGGGGTAAATGAGAAAAAAAATAGGCCAGAAAACCCTTTTAGGATTAAAAAGTTGTATTTTTCCATCAGCAGATGGCAACAAAAATTGAAATGATGACACTTTGTGCCTTAAGAAACATGTCAATCTCAAAAGAAAAGATAAATAAGTTAAAAGATGAGTAAAGGGTTGATGAAGGGAAAATCTGGTTGCCATTAGTGAAGTCATGAAAGATTTATCTCCTATAATTTCCAAATGTTTCATTATGTTTCTTTTGTATCTCAATGTTCAGTGTGATGAAGTATTATTTATTTTGTGTTTTACAGTATTATCATATGTGGAACTTTCGCAGAATCCATTTTTTTTTGCAATCTCTGGAAATATTGATTATTTTCTTCTTCATTTGTCACTTTTCAAGTACAACATCCCCATCATAGACTTTTAGCCACGATCTCTTGCAAATTTCTAAACTGAAAACAGCTGTCTGGGGAATGTTACATCATTAAACTCTAACATTCTGTGTACAGAACAAAAGGCTTATTACACAACATATATTTACCAGTACATTGTCTACCAGTGCATGTTTCTAGAATGCTCACTTTATTCAATCATTGTGAGAAAGTATTAATTAGAGCTTTCATTGTGTTTCGCTTTATGCATTTTGCCTTTCATATACCAGATTGTAAAACCTACCATTTCACTTTCTGAGACACCGCTGTACAAATCAAAGCGGCAGTTCCATCGATCATTGTCAGCAAATCTCTGCAAATACCAGAATAGAAATGCACTACAAAAACAGTCGGTTCTCACTAGGAGAAGGATTTCCCACTGGATTACATTTATATCTATTTATGATATGTGGAATTGTTCTAAAATCAATAATAATCCTCAACTACAAATCTGGATAATATCAGTATTAGAGATGAGCGAACGTACTCGTTTAGGGCAATTTCGCAATCGAGCATCGCTTTTTTCGAGTACCTGCCTACTCAGGCGAAAAGATTTGGTGGGTGCCGGGGGTGAGCGGGGGGTTGCAGAGGTGAGTGTGTGGGGGGGGGGGGGGGGAGAGAGAGCTCCCCCCTGTTCCCCACTGCTACCCCCCAGCTCCACCACACTGCATCCGACGCCCCCGAATCTTTTGGCCCGAGTAGTCAGTTACTCGAAAAAAGCGATGCTCGATTGCGAAATTGCCCTAAACGAGTACGTTCGCTCATCAGTATCAATCAGTAGCAATCCTAACATTTTCCTGCTATGTGTATCAGTGCTACCATATTCACTTATGACCTCTTTTATATGTTCTTCCCACTGGTCAGCGCTCATGGCCACCACACTATATACAGAACCCCCCTTACATTAATTAAAGGATTAGTATGTTAAACAGTGCAATGGATGAATCACTTGTAAAGAAGACACTTCAGCTCATATGCATGCCACATAAAATAACAATCTTTTCTTAGATATTCTGCCATTCCTCTGTTATTCCTCCTGGAATTGTATTAATATATTGACTATTCTAACAGCTTGCAAATGTTGTCTACAGCACTCTATATATCTAATAACATTAGTTCATCAATTTGGATGCATCAGTCACTTTTGCCCATGAATCCGTTTAGACAGTATTGCAAAATCAAAAAAAAAAGCGACAGCCTCCAAGAATGATCAAAACTTTATAAATATTTATTCTTCCACTTTAGCACATATTGTCATGGAAGAATAAAGATTTAACCTTTTTGCACGATCTAATGTTAATTAATGTCACATTGTGTGGGGTTAGCATGTGAGCCAAGCCCACTCCATACGCCGGATGTCAAATAGAGATAACATCTTGCTACAGTGGCCATGACATTTAAATGGCTAAACAGAAGTAAGGGGCTTCCTCTGTCCAACGATTGGCCACCCATGAGGACATTACAGGATGCTGGTCAGTTGCCATAGCAGTTTAGGGCTTTGTGGAGGCTCCCAGAGCTGCCATGGATCACTGCCTGTGGCGGGGCTTAATAGGCTGACATTGAAGAAGTTGTCTCACTTCTAGCTGCTTTTCTGTAGGAAGCAGACAGCTCTGTACAATGTATAGTGGTCCAGGTTGGTACTGTAGGCCTATTGTAATGAATAAGACTCAGCCTGCAGTATGGACTCAGGATGCTGCGCAATCTATCAAGCTGTCTGCTTCCTGCAGCAAAACGGCTAGAAGTGGGATAACTCCTTTAAAACTAAAATATATTGCAATACTAACGTATTGCAGTATATTGTACAAGCGATCAAATTTGTCCTGTTGGGACTATTAAAAAAAAGTAAAAATAGGTTTATTAAAGTTGTTGTAAGTATAAAAAAATTGGAATCTTATAAATTTGAAAAAAAACTTGTTCCCAGTATATGCATAAAAATCAACAAAACAAAAAATTACATTTTAATTAAAAGCACCCTGTCCATAAAAGTCTGATCTATTATAATATTGTACTATTTATCACACATGGTGAATGATGTCAGAAAAGAATACAAAGTGCCAGAAAATATGACATTAAAAAAAACATAAAATATTGGGTATGATCATCACACTGACGCATTGAATGAAGTCAATATGTCATTTTGACCATACTGTGGAGACCATGAAAACAAAACCTCCCCAAAAATGACACAAATGCATTTTCTTTGCGTTTCAGAAGTTTTTCAATACATCATATGGCAGAATAAATAATCCAATAAAAAAAAATGCAACCCATACTGCAAAAATAAGCTTCATATGGCTGTATGGATGGAAAAAAAAAGTTATGGCTCTTGGAAGGTGGTGATAAAAAACGGGTAAATCCCATCTTAACTGGGTTAAAAAGTTTTATTAATTCTTTGCATTTACATCAATGATGCTGTCAGCACTGATTGGGCACTGTCGTAGTGTATAATAATAATAATTATTATTATTATTATTCGTATAGCACCAACTTATTCCACAGCGCTTATAGGAATATTCCCATTTGGAAAAGGAATTAGAGATGACCGAGCACCCAAATGCTCGGGTCCGCGTTATTCGAGTTGAGCTTTTCGTAAAATTCGAGAGCTCTACTCGAGTAACGAACCCCATTGGCTACAATGGGAGACTCGAGCATTTTTGTATGTGGGACGCCGGGTGCCGAGCTTTTTTTTTTTTTCCTAGGTCACTCCCCCTCTCCCCTCCCCTTCTCCCCCTCTCTTCCCCCCTCCCCCCTCCATCTCCCTCGACAAAACATCTGCCAATGACGCGCGGCGGAGAGGGGCCAAAAAAGGCACGTCACGGTGGGGAGGAGCCAAAAACTGGGGCGGGGTTGAACATGGCTTGATGCTCGTTCGAGTAACAAGCACCATTGAGTATGCTAATACTCAAACGAGCATCAAGCTCAACAGAGTATGTTCGCTCAACTCTAAAAGGAATGGTAAGTCCCACTTGTCAAACTATTCATACAGGAAAAATGACAGAGGAACAGCACAACATAGTGTTTTAAGAAAAGAGGTCCCAGAATAGTTTTCTAGCTCTAGATAACCAGTATTCTCTTAACCTTTTTTCTTCTTACTGCATCATGTAATTTCCGAATAGGCACTCAAGAGCCACAGAGTTCATGTTATCTTTTAACAACTTAAATGTGAATTTCTGAAAATAATTTTTATCTCTTAATTTAGAGAATATGTTTAACCTGAGTCTTTACACGTTAAGATAACTTTCTGTTCCACAGTTTATTTGCCCTTTTAGTTGCTTTTCAATGGCTATGTTTGTATTAAGATAAGACAATAATAACTTTTCAATGCCTTTAATATAAGAAAGAACAGGCCCCCGTGATGGATCTCATTGCTGGAGAGCTAGCTGCCCATTTCAAAGAAAAAAAAATCAAAAACATCCGAAAAGTAATCTCTGAAAACTGCACGGCTAGCCCCAATCCCAGTCTCTCCAGCACTGCATCTATCACCCAGTCACTCCCTATCTATACTAGAACCAGCGATAGAGAAAGAAGCCTAGACTGCTCTCCACTGCTCGCCCCACCACCTGCACTAGCGACCCTCTTCCCTCATACCTCCTCCAGTCCTTTTCCCCAGCTGTCATTACCCCCCTCACCACCATCTTCAACCTCTCCCTAACCTCTGGCATTTTCCCCTCCTCATTCAAACACTCCATCATTTCCCCTCTGCTAAAAACAAACGACCCTTGACTCAACCAAGCTGCTGTTACGGCACTCTGCCCCCCGAGCGCCAGTTGGGGTGCCCTGATCTCCTGCACCCCACTGTCCCTGCCTACTTGCCTCGGCCCTGGCTAACCCCAGGCGGACAACTGGGCGGCAGTCCCTGCACTGGCTAGGGACCTGGCGACTGCCTAGCTGGAACTACTAACAGGGGACAGAGTGCCGACAGAAGAGGCAGGTGTAACAAACCAACAAAACTTACAAGTACAAGCAGGGCTGGAGATGGAGCTCACAGGCAGATAGACAGGACCCGAATAGCAACTAGTGCTGACTGGGACAGACCAGACTAGGGGCTAACAGGACCAACAGAAACAGGCTGAGAAAGGATAGCAGGGCTGACAGACAACTAGTGACTGGCTGAGGGAAACTGCAGACAGACTGACTAGCTGAAAGCAGAACCAATAACTGGCAGTGAGCTCACATCACTGCCAGTCTCTTAACCACAAGGTTCCGCCCCCGGGCGGAGAGTGGGAGGAGGCAACTCCACCCACTGCTGTATAAGACGAACGGAGGAGTGCGGGCGGCACCCTACGGGTGGACACGCCCATGCCGCCGCCCACCGGCCGTCCCAAGCTGCTGGGATAACCTCGACACAGGGCTCCAGGCTGCTGGAGCCGACGCCGGAGCGACGCGCGCCGACTGCGGGATCCCGTGCCGCGCTGTATGGTAACATTACCCCCCCTCTGACGGGGGACCTCCGGGCCCCCGGAAACTCGACCAGGCTTATCCAGGAGGCGGCTGCGAAAACGCTGTACCAACCCGAGAATGTGACCCACCTGGGCGGTCACCATGGGCTGATCCTCAGGTCCATGACTTCGGTAGTCTGTGGCTGCCCCATTTCCTTCAGGGCCAACCGTTGACATATCGTCATGTTTCAGGTCGTCTTCCGAGTCAATGTCCAACCATTCACCACTGTCTTTTGACCCATCCTCGCTACCAATGACGCTGCCTTCAAAATCTGAGGCATCTCCAACTTTAAAATCACTGTCATCTGAGCTATCATACTCCAAAAAACTCTTCCGGGCCCCCAAATATTGTAAGGTTCCTGTAGCCCGGCGAGAATCCAGGATCTCCTGGGCCTCGTATTCAACTTCATCACGGACCGGGGTGGGCGGCGGGGGACTGGAGGTGGGCATCACCGAAGGGACAACAGGTTTCGACACAGACTTATGGAACCCCCTGCGACCCCTCCTTTTGCGATTTCCAGAGGACCGGTACCCCTTCTGTCCCGCCCTGTACGGCTCAACCACCGACAGACTCTCCTCACAACGCAACTGCATACGAGACCCCACCCCTTTCTTCCGTCCCCCCTGCAGGGCATCGGTGGCGACATCAGCAGCAGGGCAGGCGGACGGGGTGTGAAGGTAAGTGGGACCTCGGGGACTGAGTGCGGTCTCGACTGAGCAGGGAGGATGGGAAGCGCGATGGCTATGGCAGAACGGGCCCCACTGGGTTAGCTCCCCAGTGGCCCAATCGAATTGGGGGTTATGCAACGCCAGCCACGGCATCCCTAGTACCATGTCTACCGACATTTTCTCCATTACCAGGAATGATAGACCTTCCGAATGGCGACCCCCCACAGTGAGTTGTAACACTGGGGTCCTCCATCGTACCAAGCCCGAAGCAAGAGGAGTAGCATCAATGCTAGCAAAACGAATTGGCGTCTTCAGCGCCAAAAATTCCGCCCTCAGGGGCTCAACAAGACGCATGCTTACCAGGTTAGCGGCTGCTCCGGAATCAATAAATGCCTGCCCTAGGCGGGAGAAGTTCCGGAATCTAACCTGGCAGGGTATTAGAAGTCTAGGACGTACCTGTGGTCCTAGGCGACCCTCCCTGCAATCGCCTAGGACTGGGAGTCTTTCTGCCGATTCGGACTGTGGGCGCTGAGGCCTCAGGGGGCAGGTTATCACCCGATGTCCAGCTTTCCCGCAGTAGAGGCAGAGATGATGCAATAACCGAACTCGGCGTCGCTCCTTGGGGTCCAGCGGGTCCAGTTCCATAGGTTCGGGAACAGAGACTGGTACGGAAGAGGAAGGAACCGGACAAACGACCTCCCTGACTCTACTGGTCTGCCTGTCCTGCTTCCCAGCCCTGAGCCTCCTATCTGCCTTCACCGCTAGCTCCATGGCCTCCTTTAAGGACCCGGGAATGGGATGGGAGATCAACAGCTCTTTGACCGCGTCCGAGAGACCCTGCAGAAAAACGTCCTTCAGGGCACTCTCGTTCCATGCAGTGTCGCCCGCATAGCGTCTGAAACTGGAGCAATAATCCTCCACACAAAGCGACCCCTGATGCAGCGCCAGCAACCGTGAAACCGCCAACCCCACTCGGTCCGGCTCATCGAAGATGCCCCCGAGTTCCTGAAAAAAGGAGTCCACCGACTGCAGGGAGGGGGAACCCTCGGGAATAGAAAAGGCCCAAGTCTGGGCAGAGCCCCGCAGCAGGGACATTATAAGCCCGACCCTCTGGGCCTCTGAGCCCGAAGAACGGGGACGCATCCGAAAAAACAGGCGACACGCCTGTTGAAAAACGAAAAACTTGTTCCTCTCCCCAGAGAACACCTCGGGGAGAGGGCACTTGGGTTCGGGACTGGTAAAGGCGTTCTGCCCCTGCGACAACGCCCACTGCTCCTGGGCCACCATGCGAGCTGACAAATCCCGGATCACCGGCACCAGGTCTTGCAGCTGGTTTGCAAGGGCGCTGATCGCCGCCATGAAAAAAAAGGTATTTTAAGGGCCAGTTATTATGTTACGGCACTCTGCCCCCCGAGCGCCAGTTGGGGTGCCCTGATCTCCTGCACCCCACTGTCCCTGCCTACTTGCCTCGGCCCTGGCTAACCCCAGGCGGACAACTGGGCGGCAGTCCCTGCACTGGCTAGGGACCTGGCGACTGCCTAGCTGGAACTACTAACAGGGGACAGAGTGCCGACAGAAGAGGCAGGTGTAACAAACCAACAAAACTTACAAGTACAAGCAGGGCTGGAGATGGAGCTCACAGGCAGATAGACAGGACCCGAATAGCAACTAGTGCTGACTGGGACAGACCAGACTAGGGGCTAACAGGACCAACAGAAACAGGCTGAGAAAGGATAGCAGGGCTGACAGACAACTAGTGACTGGCTGAGGGAAACTGCAGACAGACTGACTAGCTGAAAGCAGAACCAATAACTGGCAGTGAGCTCACATCACTGCCAGTCTCTTAACCACAAGGTTCCGCCCCCGGGCGGAGAGTGGGAGGAGGCAACTCCACCCACTGCTGTATAAGACGAACGGAGGAGTGCGGGCGGCACCCTACGGGTGGACACGCCCATGCCGCCGCCCACCGGCCGTCCCAAGCTGCTGGGATAACCTCGACACAGGGCTCCAGGCTGCTGGAGCCGACGCCGGAGCGACGCGCGCCGACTGCGGGATCCCGTGCCGCGCTGTATGGTAACAGCTGCCAATTACCAACCCATCTCAAACCTCCCTCTCATCTCAAAACTAGAACACCTAGTTTATTCCTGCTTCCTATGCTTTCTCTCTCATAATTCTCTCCTACCGTAGACCCTCTCCAGTCCGGCTTCCCCCCCCCCCCCCCCCCACACACACACACACTCGACTGAAACTGTCCTCAAAAAAGTGTCAAATGACCTGATGACGGCGAAGTTGAGGGGTGACTACTCGCTATTGATCCTCCTCGATCTTTTACTTCATTTCACACTGTTAACTATGCTCCACTCTATCGGTCTAAAGGACACTACTCTTTCCTGGTTCTCCTACTACCTCTGATTACTCTTTCAGCTTCTCCTTTGCTGGCTCTATCTCCCCTCCGCTCCCCCTCACTGTTGGGGTCCCCCAGGGCTCGGTCCTCGGTCCCCTCCTCTTCTCTATCTACATAATCCCAATCAAAAAAAACATCCACAAGTTCAGCCTCAAATACCACCTCTTTGCTGATGACACCCAGTTATACACCTCTTCCTACGACATTTCTGAACCATTCCTCCAAAATATCACTGACTGTCTGTCCGCTGTCTCTAATACTATGTCCTCCATTTTTCTCAAACTTAAACTCTCTAAAACTGACCTTCTCATCCTTCTGCCTTCCAAACTATTTTTTCCCCAACACCTCCATTTCAGAGTCTGGCATCATACTAACCCCCAAACAGCATGCCTGCTGTCTTGGGGTCACACTGGATTCTGACCTCTCCTTCATCCACCACATACAATTTATTGCCCGGACATGCCACCTGCACCTCAGAAATATTGCTAAAATCCGACCATTCCTCACCCTGGACACGCTGAAGACACTTGTCGCCCTCATCCATTCCTAACTCGATTACTGTAACTCACTACTGATTGGTCTCTCTTCTCCCATCCATACTAAATGCAGCAGCTAGACTACTTTTTCAATCCAGCCGCTTCTCAGATGCCTTTGCACTATGCCAGTTACTGCACTGGCTGCCCATCTACTACAAAACTAAATTCAAACTCCTCACCCTCACCCACACAGCTCTCCATGGGGCGGCACCACCATACTTCGCCTCCGTCTGGTCTATACAACACCCAGCTCGCACACTTGGATCAGCCAACACATTGAGACTAAATGCTCCTCTAATTTGATCCTCACATGCTTCCCTTCATGACCTCTCTAGAGCAGCACCGATCCTCTGGAACGCACTACCCCAAAATATCTGGACAATCCCTGATGCACAGAACCTCAGATGCGCCTTAAAAAAAGCACCTATTCAGGGAGGCATACTAAATCTCCTGATCTGATCCCTCACCCCCACAACATGCCCCTGGCCCTACCCTATGGCTTCCCACACCTTCCACTTTGTCTATCGTATACATCTTCTGCCCATGTACCTTCTAATCACCCCCCATTCTGTTTCCTAATAATTAACTACCATATGTAATTTCCGCACTGTTTTGTGCTCCCCTGTGCCTCCTCTCCTGCCCCTATACCTCCTGACCCACACCTACCCCGTCTCTCTCCAAGTAAGTGTATACCACATGTAATTGTCTTGTATATGTTCCCCATGCTTTGAAAGCACTGCAGAATAAGTTGGCGCTATTCAAATAAAGATTATTATTATTATTACTTGTTGCAGAAAGTTATCATAGTCAAGTTAAACTTTGCTACATCTGTACATTAAATTTGGGGATACAACATATGGGCATTTTGAACCCGAAACTATGAATAAGAAACTTTTTTGAGTTTCAAATGCTCAATCTAATCTGCTTTTAGACTTTCACATTGTATTTTAGCATGTTTCAATACATATGGATTGCTATAAAGCTTTTCATATAGTGCCAGAGAACCTCCTATAATATATTGTGTGGATCAACCTTCCTTAGGTTCATCTGATAACTTCATAGTGATATTTTGATTCTACTTTTTATTTGTGAGCAGAGCATAACACAGACAAACTAGATAAAATAGGTTATTTTCTAGAAGCAATCGATCACAACCCAAATGGTAGTAGAACTTTGAGCAGAGGGCAAATTTCCGAGGAAAACCATATCTTTCCAGAGCTTGGTTCAAATAGGTAGTGTCTGTAAGAGGCCTGAAGGTGCTTGCCTGGATGGCTTAAACATGGCATTTATAGTATAAAGGTGAATAGGCCCAAGACAACACATTGCTGCAGTGGTCAGGGAATATGAGAGATTGCCATCTTGGTGGCCTCTCCGGAGTGACAGCAGTTCAGGCACGGATACAATTTGGATCAATGACATGCTGATGACAATTGTTGGATCTTCAAGAAACGAAATGAAGGTATTAAAGGATCTGGAAAGGGTTTCCTCTGCTTCCTGGGTTAGGGCTGGGAGAGGTGACATGGCTTGAGAGTAATTCCAGATAAATTGACTGTCATAGTTTGCAACACCAAAAAACCTTTGAAGAGCCTTGAGACCCAACAGATGTGGCCAATTATGAAATAACTTTCATCCAAGAGACGTACCTCAGAGGAGATCAGGTAATCCAGAAAAGGAAGCTCCTGCTTCTCGAAAAGACACTTCTCAAGCACTTCCTGGCTGAGATGAGAAACCCGTGGCTGTTTCATGACCACCTCTCTA
This sequence comes from Eleutherodactylus coqui, assembly GCA_035609135.1. Classification (NCBI taxonomy): domain Eukaryota; kingdom Metazoa; phylum Chordata; class Amphibia; order Anura; family Eleutherodactylidae; genus Eleutherodactylus; species Eleutherodactylus coqui. The sequence goes on along the minus strand of CM069409.1, from coordinate 219,048,114 downwards.
GGTGTTGCAGAAATAGCCGAGGCAACAGCTTTACGTGATTTTCCTAACTCCCATTGAAGTGAATGGGAGTAACGAAAACAGCAAAGAACAGTACACTACTCTGTTTCTGTAACTCCCGTGCCATAATGTCCATTCACTAAGCCAAGAGTGGCATTGTCTCTCCTTGAAGTGAGCACTTAGAAGTTGTGTGGAGACACCTAGGAGGTGAGTGAGGAGACTTGTAAGGCCATGCATGCTCCTCTGGGAAATATATGTAAATAAGGAAGATGGAACAATACAACTGCAGCACCACCTATGGAATGGTAGCATTCCTTTAAATGTCAGACCCTTTGAACAAGTCGCTAAAACAATGATTGGGAATTAAAAGCCAAGCCAGAAATCCATACACAGACAGCTGTTTTGCAGTTTTTGCCCCTCATTAGTCTGCATTCAAGTCACCAAAACACTCAGACATTTATGGCATTTTCACGGACTCTGCCATAAATTTCTAATAGCTGTGGGTTCCAACTCTGGAGCTTGCACCTTTCTTCCAGAATAGGATTCACCAAAGCTCTTTCTCCCTTGTACACTGTGAATCCAAGGATGGTATGTTACAGCATGGCGGTAACAGATGGAGACAGACAGCACATTTTGACAAAAAAAAAGAACTTTATTGGACAAACTGTTTTCACTCCATATGTGCGCACTTCTACTTGAATGTTTGTTTATTAGAACATAAGAATTACGAAAAATGTTTGGTGCATCATATTTGCAATTCCTTTTGTATAAAGCTGCAGCAAGACATCCCATTTGAACTCGGGCCTTCTGAGCATGCACCCGATATTTACAGTACATCAAAGGCATTGGGCCTCATATGCCCAATGCGTACTTCACCACCTGTAGCCTAGACCCATAACACAGCCTAGGGTCTACATCTCTACTCACAAGATGCCCAACGTTGTTGAAGTTAATTTTACCAATATGCCTCAGGTCTGCCCTGCTATAACACACTTCCTCACTGGCAGTGGCAGGGGGCTTGTTGTGCCCTCACATCAGTCATATGTCAGTAATAGTTTTATGGTGAGTTTCACAATGAGAATAAATGGTTTCACATAAACACAGACCAAATATTGATCATGTTTACTTAAAGTGATCAAATATATATTATATAATACACAGGATATCAAAAGACTAGATATCAAGAAAGATACAAACAGCATATAAAGATAGTGCATCAGCAAGATACAAAAAAGCAACAAAATATTATACTTAGCATTCTTCAATCTAGGTAAGGGGGCTCAATGTTCAACCCCAGCGGCTGAGAGCAGACTTTCAGCATCATCCCATGATGGACTCCCACCTCTCTTTGTCTGCAGTGACTTATAAACCATTGATGACACTGCATGATATTTCTTACTAAATTATCCAATAAGACATTTTATAAACTGTGCCAAGTGTTGTGAAGCAAAGTTTTAATCCATCTTAAACAGGTGTGTGCGTGCGTGCGTCTGCAATGTGTAAGCCCATTACATAATTAGTTACGAATGTTTTTACCAGTATCAGCCTGAATACCTGAATAGGAGTCAAAAATTCTCCTTCCATACCCAGTAATCAACAATCCTATACTCTCCCTATACATTACATTACTGGCTGCAAAGTGTGAAACGTCATAACTCGATAATAACACTTCACAATCCTTAAACGGTCATTGACTGTTCCTTGTTTCAAACCATCAGTCAGTCCTATATGACAGGAGGTGTCTTTAAATGACACAGTCCCATTCCTCCTTCTAACATCCCTAGCACAGGCCTGCGCCCAACTAAACATAATTCCTAATGGTGTGCACACTTAACATTTGGAGCCCCACTTGCATCTCATTGGCGACAGGTATAACCTCGACCACGGGCACTGCTCCATGTCACAGTCCCAATCCAGCTGCTTTTTTCATACTCTATCTTGTCCTTCATCTTTGGTCCTCAGTCATCAGGGCCTTTTTGGTCATCAGGGCCTTCTGATTTCTCTCAGGTCTTGGTTCCTTCCCTAGCATGGGGCGCATCCTGCTGAAACCTTCCACCATGGCCTCTGCCACTTCCGTTCTGATGTTCTATGTTGGCTGCCGCTGCTGTGCTCTCAGCTGTGTCACACACACTGTGATGCAGCTCTCCTTACTTTCTATCATGCTAAGATGGCCACAGTGACATAATCCAGTGCGGTTTAATGTGATAACATTACTGGGGGAGGGACTTCATCCCCATCCTCTACCGCTGTTTTTCTCCTCTCCCTGTGCCTGGCTGGATCACAGGCAGGGGGTGGGGCTTAGTAAGCCGCTTCTAACAGTAAGGAGGAGTTCGAGACAATGCCTCCCCCTTATGTTGACTGCCACATCCAGGCAGAGGATGAATGATGGGGTGGCCACGATTATGAAAAAAATCAAACTTGCTGTGCTATATTTTTCCGTAACTTCCATTCACTTCTATGGGGGTTACAGAAACAGCAGAGCAGAGGGATGGGAGTTATGTCAGAAAATTGTACTAACTTAATACATAACGTCCCCCAATTGTGCCTATATATTGTCTATACCTTGATCATGTAATATTTATATTTTCTCCAAACATTCTACCTACATCTCATATTTTACCTATTTATATATAAATGTACCCCTAGAGTATTCTTTTAAATGACTGGAGCAAAGTTTTCTTTCTGAAGCTATAATGTTACTGTGAATGTTAGACTCATCTAATATACTGTAACTGTAGATATAGCCATTAATTTTAGAGGATGTTGGAGAAGAATGTTGCTATTTTAGAAAACGGTTTATATTGTTTTATGTTTAAGAAAATGAAAAAAAAAAACTTGATAAAACGCTGCAGCCTAATGACTAGGAACGAGCTTCATTGATGCGTAAGAGAATTTCTAAAGACTGTCAGAATGTTAACAAAAGTGAAATTGTAACAAGCTTTTAGACTTATCTAAATGTATCTATCAATTGTAACATGAATCACAAGTAATATTTGATATGCTATGGAAAAGTTATACAGAATTTGAGTAAAGCAAGTGGTAGCCATAGTAAATATAGCCATCAAATGTAGGAGTAAAGATTGTAGCTTCCTCTGAAACATTCCTATAGAGACACATTACAACTGTCAAGTGGACAGACAGGAAATTCTGGATAAAAAGTTCAATTGTCCCTAAAGGGTCTTCAAATAGAACGCAGGTAAACTTCTTCTCAGAAAGATCTGAGCTTTTGCAGGGTTGCATTTTATATGTCTGTCTGTATAATACCTGCTCATATGTAGTAAACTATCATTACAGAGTGATACTTGAGAATAGAGATGAGCGAACGTACTCGTTTAGGGCGATTTCGCAAACGAGCACCGCTTTTTTCGAGTAACTGACTACTCGGGCGAAAAGATTCTGGGGGGGCGGGGGGTGGCGTGGTGGAGCGGGGGGTAGCAGTGGGGAACAGGGGGAGCTCTCTCACCTCCCCACTCCCCTCTGCAACCCCCGGCGCCCCCCGAATCTTTTCACCCGAGTAGTCAGTTACTCGAAAAAAGCGGTGCTGGATTGCAAAATCGCCCTAAACGAGTACATTCGCTCATTTCTAATAGAGAACCATAGTGCCAATATCATTCACACTGTAAAGATCATACAGATTCTATGTCAAAACCGACAATTTACATGATATATCTGGAAAAGTATCTTTTTTCCCACCTCCTGCGTCCACTTTGCATGAACTGCTAGCTGTAGGACTTGTGCTACACGTCACATGGATTCATACACTTTCACTAATATATAGTGACTATTTTGCACCATTACTGTCCTGTTGTATATAAAAAGATTTGGAAGCATAAAGATTGTTGCCTGTGATTACATATTTTGCCAGAAATATGAGGCACTGTATAATGGTATAGAATAGTAACAGGCAGTTGTCCGTTTATTCATACATTTCCCAATTAAAAAGCAGAACCCAAATCACATCCTATTAAACCATGCTCCCAAACATACCCCTTTTTGCCTCAGTTGATAGTTGATTTGCACCATTTTTTTGGTGTAAATGGTGCTGATCCTAGTAAGACTCTGATTCTAGTCCATGAAGATTTCTTCTAGCCATAACTTATTTCCACACACAAACTGCAGCCCCCTTTGTGCTCCTACACAGTAATAATACCCTCCTTTATGTCTCACAGAGTAATAGTTCCCCCCTTTGTTCACCCATAAAGTGATATATGTCCCTTTTGTGCTACTAGACAGCAAAAATCCCCCTTAGTGCCTTCCACAAAGTAATAATGCTCCAATTGGGCCATACAGTAGTAATGCTCTTCTTTGTACTCCTGCACCGTAATACCTACTTTGTACTCCCCATAGTAATAATCCCACAATGTACCTCCAAAATAATGATTTCCCTTTGTACACCCAAAATGTAATTGCACCGTCCAAAGTAATAATACCCTCTGCAGTTTGCACAGAGAGCCTGTGGGGTCTACAGCCACCTGCCATTATTTTTGTCTGTACTGTTAATGATCGTACACCATGCTGATGGTCCAGCAGTACTCCACCTTAAACACCACCGCCTTAGTGTCAGGAAACGGTGGGGAGGGAGCCTTCCTCTCCTCCCATGAGCTGTAGGGTCCAGCTGCTCCTCCATTTTCAACACCACCCACTCGGCATCAGTAAACAGTGGGAGAGAGACACCTCTATTCTTAGTGACTGCTTCTCCACTTTCATTTTCTCCAGCCACTTCGTCATCTGCTGTAACAGCCGCTATAGCAGGCCTTCTTCTTCATTTGCGCAGTGGCTGCTCCACAGACATTTGACACAGGCTTCTAGCAGCTGGTGGCCCCCTGGTCTCTCCATCATGTGGATACAGCCACTGTAACACACTGTGGTGGCTGGCCTCTGCCACTTTAAGAGCTCCTCTGCTGCATCATGCTTGTGGCACAGCGTCTTTTCCTGTTATATGGCACCTGCCATGCCTAAAATTTTTTCCCCATTCTCTCGCACTAGGAGAGGGTGCAGCTTAGCCTTCCGTTTTTCCTAACATGGGGCATCACTGAGAGGGTGCAGATGTCTTGTCCCAGCACTCGGAGTGCCCTGTCAGCTCTCCTCCCTGCCATATCCTTGGCAGGGGATGGGGTGTCTGTCGGAGCAGTGGTGGTTGCACTATGTGTGGAGGAACGGACATGCTCCTCCACCTCCTTACAAGTGCTATTCTACAGCCCTGTTCTCTGTGCCATATTTGTAACTATACTATAACTTTTCTATTGTGTATCCACCTCAGTAATTGTTTCAAGGTGGTGACACATGTTCAGTCTTGCTCCTCTGTCTCCTCTACTGGGTAAGTGACAGGATTCCTTATGTGGTGAGCGTCTGCTTCTGAAGTTGTTGCGCCTTCTCTGATGTAAATTATAGAGAAAATTATAATAGAGCGAAACATCATTACTGCTGAGAAGTAAGACTGAGCACGTGCGACCACCTTAGAGCAATTACTGAGGCGGACTGGACACAGAAAGGCTCTCCAATAGCAGTTAGCGCTATTCTAACATTAGTCCTGGAATATCTGGGGATAGAAGCATGTTTTGTAATATGTCTAAAAGCAAATAATGTTTACAATTATGGGCTAGATTTAACTATAAACAATAGTTTTCAATGGGACAAACCCTTTAACCCTTTCCAATCCAATTTTGGATTCAGGGTTTCCTAAACAACTTTCTCTTTTTGCTGTTATACAACGGTGCCATCTGCTGGCTAAAGCCAGTGTGTGTGCGCCAGAGAGGCTCCGAGAGTGGAGTGGCTGGCAATAGACAGTAAGAATACCCTGTCGGACGTCTTCTGACATTGGAGCCGTACAAGCTTCAATCAGAATGTAGGAAGACGTCAGACAGTGGATTGGAAAGGGTTAAAGATTATGGACACCTGTGCACTGAATATTTTTAAACTGTCCATTTGCTTCCTTGCTTGTGTCTAAATGCTTAATAACTGGGATTGGAGTTATCTATCATCCTGGTCACTATGACTGGGTATCAGCTGACACATGCCGTGTATGGAGCAGCAAGAAGTTACAGACCAAGTCTCAGATTTCGATGAGGGGTTAAGATTCAAACAGATATGGTTATTAAATGGTTAAAATTCTAACAAAACACTAAACTAGAGTAGCAAAAATATGTTATTATTGTCCATTAATCAGTAACATCAACTATCCCCTGTGAATACAGCAGATCTCACAATAATGTTCTGAGGATGTTCCTGTTTGATGAAGAATATATCCAGTCATTCCAGGATTAAGAGGTTTATTGTGAGAACCTACAATATGTCTGCTTTTCCATTGCAATGTTTCCTTTCTGTAGTGCCTCACAAAAGCATTTTATTTGTCACGTGACAAAAGACCCTCTTTAGTACATCTCCTGAAGTCTAATTAATAAATTTTCGTCTTGGTAAAGTTAGCTCTTTTTTGCAACTCTCCTCCACAAAAGGAGCAATTTATCATTAACCACACAAGAAGCGCGTTCATCCTACTTCTTCTTATTTGTTGCACGTCTTCTAGGTCAGCCTTGCTGCTGCTCACACTGCCTTGTGTTCCTCTCGGACAATATTGGTAGAAGGCCCTATTTGAGCACAGACTGGTGCAAGGTTGTGTGAAAATGCTTATGGAGCGGGGTGATGTGGCGGGCTGGGAGATTCCCATCCATTTGGATAAACTTCTCCAGCTCTAATATATCTGATCAGAAAATATCCCCCTTGGCTACAAAAGAAACTCTCACACTAGATACTGTGTAGAAGGAAAGTGGCAATCCGAAACCAAGAGAACTCATTTTTGTGTTATGTGGAAAATGCTCAGTTCTGTCTATATTATTCTCATACTTACACATACATAATTATTTAGTAAACGTTTTATTAGTCTTTCAAGGAAATATTTAGAGAATATATTTTATTTGATATGAATAAAATGCTATATTGTGGCGTTATTACACAACTGTAAATAAAGATATCATGTATAGTCCAGGACAGCAAATATTACCAGGAGCTAGGAAAGATGAAATGGTCTCTAAGCCTTCAAAATTAAAACACCATAATAAGTTTTCGGTTTCACTTGTGACATTGGTGGTCTGCACAGTACACAGCAATGCGATAAGCAAAAGATATTAAATTGTTCGCATCTCACCACACTTTGATCAAGATTAAATGTCCCAGTTGTCTTGAGATGTTCTCAGTTCTTCCATTTTGAAGATTCTAATTCTGCTGCTTTTGTATCTTTTATTGCATGTGCCAAACTCAAGGTCCGTAGGTGAAATCTAGCCCACAATGTCATATTATGTGGCCTGTGATGAGTTCTGTCTCACTACTTTGCCAGGAGCACGCAGCCAGCGCTTGGCAGAGGGGGCATCGCCAACACGGAGCTGGTGCAATCTTGGATTCTGAGCACACACTGCTCTGTTCAGCAACTCACAGGTAGTGGCACAGCTCTGATAGCTTAGGAACCCTAGACACCCTTCAAGGTAGGAAGCTCAAATGCCAAAGGCTGTAACCCCTATACCAAGTTCCCTGAAATTTAACTTTTCTTAGATTTTAATTTAAATTCACTTACTAAAGGTTAAAAATACAGATTGCAGCCTGCCTGATACAAGCACTCATTAGGTATGTCACCCTATGAGAATACAGATTTGTCGTCTTTCCCAGGGGCATGAGAGGAAGACTCAAACTCCCTTCTCAGTATAGGAACACGCTTGGAACATATGACCACAATCAGGGGCAAAAGGATCATGTCTAAGCAAAAAAGGGAAAAAAATCATCAAATGATACAAGCGCCCTCCTCAGTATCCAGGGGAATCATTACAAAAGCACTTATGGCAAAGGGCAAAACACAGCCAAGAAAACTGTGCTAAAAACACTGCTGTTGGCCTCCCAACATGTTATGCCAGCTCCCTGGCATCCTCAGGGGATATGAAGGCTAATGCTGTTCTGGCCGGCTTGTCAGCATATATATCACATGAAAAGGTGGGATCCCAGTATATTCAACCACCAATACCAACCCTATGCCACAATTCCTAGCCAATGATTGGATGGAATTGCCCTCCCCCATCATACATCCTGATACCCATTCCAGTAAGAGGAAGGTGGGACCCAGTTTACATCTTAATGTTAGTAAACAAAAGCTGACAGATAAGCATGCTCAGTAACAAAAAAGAGACACTTAAGGTCCTTTTACATGCAAAGATAATCTTTCAAAGGGCCGAAAGATTGAAAGATTTAGCAATGTATTTGTATAAAGTGTTAATGGCCATTAACACTTTATCATCTTCATTTGCATGTAAAAGTAACTCTAAGAGTTGTTTGCTGAGTCCAGCATGTGTTTAAACACACACCCAGCTGAACAAACAGCTGCCGCAACATTCCATTGTTCTCCTCGTGGCTATTATAAACATTCCGCGGGGAGAACATCCTGCAGTCTTTTGAAATGCATTCAAATGGAATGTATTTGCTCAGTTTTTCAGCTGCTGAACGATGGATTTTATCTAAAGTAAAATCCATCATTCCAACGAAAAGTACACGATGCCTGCATTTACATGTAACAATTTTCGCTGATTTTCGGCTGTTTGGACGAATTTTGAGCGATAATCATTGCATGTAAAAGGGCCTCAGGTCTCCAGAGATGTCTAGCTGATAAAAGGCAGTCTTTAGCACTCATACCCATTATCATAGTAAAATATTCATCAACACTGGGGGCAAGTACATCGGAAGACAATTTCCCATTGACCACGTTGGGGACACAAATTTCTGCTTTACCCTACTTAACAACTGCAGGATCTTCTGTGATAAATCATACACAATTACCAAAGGGTACCATCTCAAAGGCTATGCCACCGTACCCAACCAAAGTTACAATATCTATCACACCATTGCCTCCTGTGCGGTTACTTAATATCTTCTCTCCACTTTTTCAAACTACAGACACAATTGGGTCTCTTCACAAACACCAGAAGCATGTCTTGTGGTTTTAGGACCTACCACTATGCAGTTAGGAGCGAGACAAACGAACTCGCTCCCAAAAATAAAAGGAGCCACTGATGATATGCAAACCGTTGCATGGGGGTAGAATTGTATCTCTGAAATGTTGAGGCATTAAAAAAGTGTATCTTGGTCCGCAAAAAGGAAATTTGGATATAAATTATTAAAAGATGAGGCTAGATTGATCTTTCCTCTAAATACCAAAACACCAAGTGAATTCAATGAGGGTTTTTCATTTGGGGCCTTTCTTTAATTATACCTGTTTGGTCAATTGTAAAATATACTATAGGAAGTTCAGTAATATGCTTGTTATTTTATTTTAGATGTTCACATAGATTAGTTTTCCAACTCAAAATCACACACATAAACTAGCATAAACTATCGGCTTTAGTTTACTTGCCATGAGTCCTTGTTTAATGATTCTCCTTAATACTGAGGACGGAGACTAAGTCTTCCACTTGGTTCATAGGGAGCATAGGACAGTTTTCCACCTGTATTCGGGTGTATTACCTGTTGCTTTTTCCCCTTTTTCTTATATGTGATCTTTTGTCTTTCTGACACACTGTTCCATAGTAAGGTTTATGTCTTTTTATATACCTCTCAGTTCCTGGGAACAACATTCTAGGCTATGAGCTACTGTAAATTCCAAAAAGATAAGCAATGTTGGTTGTTAAGTGGAACTATCAGGAATCGAACTGGTTTTAGGACATGCTCTCCAGTCTGTGGCTCTCACTACTGAGCCATCTAGTCTGTGGACCCTTGCATTACTATCAGCCTTGTTCCATGATCCTGGTTGCTCAGTTCGTTCCTCTTGGTCCTGACCCCGCCTCTGTCACTGATTAGGCTAATTCTAAAAGTCTGACCTTGCCACGCACCAGCACATGCTTAATCTGCTTCACAGCACTGTTTGATCTGCTTGCTCCTCTGCTACTTGTGCAAGAACTCCTGATACTGACTCCTGGCTTCCTCTCTGACTACGCTACCCGTCTTATCCATTTGTACTGCAAATCAAGACCCTCCATTGCTGACTTCTGGCTCATTCTTGAATACTCTCCGGACATGTGGCCATTACACAAACCATGAAAATGTTGGCATATTGCAGTGCCATTTTACTGCCCATGGCGGTTCCAGTGAGTTGCAGGAATATCTTTTTGCCATGCATCAGTAGAGAATATGAAAGGTCTGAAGGAGGTCAAGAGGGGTGTCCTTAGGGAAGATGCCCAGGGGGTTGGATGGGTCAGGGGATGTCATTGTCTCCCCCAGAAGGGGTGCTTTTCCCAATCATTGTTTTACAGATTTAGTAAAAAGTCATACATTGATTGGAAGGAATGCTGCCATCCAATAGGTGGCGTTGCAGAGGTATTGTTTCCTCTTCTTTATGTGCAGGTCTGAAGGAGAGATAACACACAAGCCTGTCACTTCCTAGCACCAATGTAGAGATCATAAAACTGTCACATTCCTTGCCAGTGGACTAATTAAGTATTTACTTCTCTGCTCCTCTTGTCTGGTATTGTTTACAGTACAAATTAGTCTCTGATTTCTGTGCCTTTTCATGTGCGAACATTTGTATTTATGTATGTCCCATCCAAATCTGTTTCATTATGCCTGAGGAAGGATCCTGAGAGGATCCGAAAGCCTGCAATAACATCATGTATTTTTGTTAGCCATTAAAAGGTATCATATCTACAAGATTACTTAGTTTCTCTTACTGAGAACAATCACATTATGATCTACTTCCTCATACGGTACCAAACCTTTTTTTTTCCAAAAAATACAAAGACGCATGTCGTGGTTGGTCTCATCCTTTTGACATTCTCCCTTTGCTGTCAGTAGGTATCTAAAAAATAGTAATGTTTTGTAGGGCACAAAAGTTTTTGGTAGGGCACTGGCTTTCACTTTTTATTGCTGAATATTACATGAAAATCATCAGGAAACACGCATATGTTTCAGTTGCTGTCTGACGATGCCGCAGATTGCATTTTTTTTTTCATTTGCATTGACATCTGAAAAATGTAGCTGGCACTTAAAAAATATGGCAGTAGCGAAATTGACCAGAAAACACATTCCCCTAATCGAAGATTAATACCACATTGAAACAAGACAAGACATAATTCCTGAGTAGTTGTGGTGTGGATTTACACTACAGTACATGTGGATGAAGTTTGCAAAACCTGATATGAAAGTAGTAGAGTAAAAAGGTGAGTGTAAATATGAGCATGCTGCAGATTATCAAATCCACAATTTATTCTTTTGAAGAAAAGCAGTGGATTTTTTCCTTTCGAAAGCATAGGGTGAATTTCAAAGTGAATCTGTAGTGTCCACAGCTGATAAAAGCTGCATGGGGTTTATACTCCAAGTGGTTATCTACGTAAAAAAAAATTTTAAGTGCAGGCAGCAAAACAAAACAAAAAGCCATACTTGCCTCACCCCATCCCAGCCACTCCCGCTCTGCTGGTATCTGGTCCACCACTGCTCTCAACTTCCTGCTGCAGGGATGATATCGATTTAGTGATTTCTGCACTGAGCAGGGGGCTGGACTAGATGACCCTGGAGGTCCCTTCCAACTCTACCATTCTATGAACACCAAAAACATGTGATCGCTCCAGCAAATCACAGCTTACTAACTAGCTGTAGTGGTTATATATCCTGATGTCAGGATGTCATTGCTACGTTATCAGAAAGTTAGCTGCTTTGAAATCTCTTCTATGCCTTGATAGCCCCTTTAAGTTAAAATGAGATGATACACAATTAGAATTAAAAGGTAACTGACATGTCAAAAGTTTATAAAAAGTTTAGAGTGACATGTCAAAAGTTTTGATCGCTGGGGGTTTAGGTGCTGAGAATCCCACTGATCTGTGAAATGAATGGGTAAAAGCACTCATCTGACATGTTATTATGACATGTCAAACGTTTGTAATCATTCAATGGGAACCTCTATGATTACCTCCAAGAGATAAAAATGTGACCTGGTCATCTGATGAAAATACAGGTGCCCCTGTCTGATCTTAACCCTTTCCAATCCACTGACGTCTAAAGACATTATGATTTAAGGCTGTACAGCTCCGGTGTTGGAAGACATTCGTCGAGGTTCTCTTACTGTATATTGCCAGCCTCTCTGCTGTCGGAGCCTATCCAATGTGTCACCTCATGCAGTGCTGGCTTTAGCCAGCAGATAGCGCCGTTTAATAACGGCAGAAAAAGAGTAAGCTCCCTAGGAAAACCAGAATACAAATTGGATTGGAAAGGGTTAAAACAGGACCTGCAAAGGATGAAATCCACTGCAAAGCCCACATGGAATTCGCAAGTGGATTTTACAGCTAATTTGTAGCAAAATATATGGTGAAAAACTACCGCCACATGTAAACTAGCATAAGGGCTTAAACAGATGGGCGCATGAGCCAATACGCTCACCAGTGCGGAGTCTTTTAGCACATGGACCAGTGGTTCTTTTTTTTTTTTGGAATATTCAAACTTCGCGCTATTAAATGAAAGTTTGAAAAAAAGAAGAAGTGGGAAGATAGAAAAACTACGTGTGAGAAAGATAGGGCAAATCCTATCTTTTCTCACGCATAGTACTAACTCAGAAGGATCCCGCTAGTGAAAACAAAACCATTAGAATCAATGGTTTCTTTTCATCCCGTTTTGAGGCTGGGATTTTCCTGGTCACAAAATGGGGTAGAATCATGGTCATCTGAAGAAGCCCTCAAAGTGGCATTTTTATATCTGCATCTGACACAAGTGTGGGCTTCTTCTCACTCTCTAGATACTAGACTTTTATGTAACAGCTCTCTTCTAGGAAGGATGACATATGATATGATCAATTATAAGCCACCTAACAAGACCAATTATGAATATTTCGGAAATATCTCAACTTGGCCTGAAGTTACAAATATTCATCACCCAGCGTAAACCGCAGAGACTAACATAATTACACACATTGAACACTATTACTTCTGACAGAAAATGCCTGGCCGTGGAAAAGCATCTGTGATTTTTAGAACTCAGTGTGTAGGCATCCGATTTCTCAGATAAAATAACTGATCTGTGAAGTAACTCACTAGATTTTTGACGGTCTTTCTTTTATTTAAGGTGAAGAAATAATTTCATTATTATATTAGTTTATTTTATTTGCAGTGAAGTCATCTTAAATCTATTGTATTGACTTCAAACAATTTAAGAGTTTGTTTTAAACAAAACTTTGGTGTTCTATGATCATGCATTAGGCAAAGTTCATACCAGGCTTGTCTATATACTTAACAGTTAAAGGTTTGGTTCAAACCATTTCTATGGTGCTGGTTTGGCATAGAATCCAGAAAAATCTCAGGATACGCTGATGTGCCCATAGACTTTAATAGCCTATTCCAGTGGTGGTAAACGTATGGCACATGTGCCAAAGGGGGCACTCAGAGTCCTCTCTGTAGGCACACACGCCGTTGCCCTAGTACAGACGACAGTCGTGTTAACAACTGCATGAGTGCTGATGTCACCGCTAAGGTCGTTAGCACTTTTGCAGAGCGTTTATACAGGCAGAGTTCTGCCCCATTTAGACAGGACGAGTTTTCAGGCAAATGATGCCCGACAGCACATTCCAGTGATGATCGCTCCTGTCCTATCACACAGGAGCCAGTATTGTTAGCCTAGCTGAAAGGGCTGCTGGCATGGAGATGGGGTGGCCGGGGAGCATTTTTCCATTTCAATTCTCGTTCAGTCGCTGCATGAATGTGAACAATTCTAAACGAAAATCCTCCTGTGTAAATGGGCTTTCACCGCTGGATCGTTTGCAAAAAAGATAGGAACACAATATATGAAAAACCCCCAGCATTCCAGGAAACAGACCACAATAATGGAAGAGTACTAAGTTTACAGGGGGGATCTCAACCAAGAAGTAAAGGCCCATTGACATGCAACGATTATTGCTCAAAATTCGTTAAAATGATGGCATATGAGCGATAATCATTGCGTGTAAATGCTACCATGGTGCACTTTTCATCGGAACAATGATTTTTAGGTGAGCTTAAAAACCATAGTTCAGACCACAGGCTGTTATTTCCACAGGAGCTGGAGATAACTTTGTGTTCTCCTAGCAGCCCATACCAGAACAATGGATCTAATTGCAGAGCTCAAACCACCAGCTGAGTTCCGTAAGCTCCCTGAAGCTCATTTGCACGCATCAGTGCCCATTAGTACTTTATGCAAAACGATTTCTAAAACTTTCAATCTTTCAGTCGTTTGAAAGATTATCATTTGGAAATGGGCCTTAAGTTAGTACTCTTCCATTATTGTGGTCTGTTTCCTGGAGCGCTGGGGTTTTTCATATATTGTGTTCCTATCTGTTTTTCTCCAACCAACATTGGATTTGGAGCCCCCACTGACGCTCTCCTGTATGCTGGATGTCCGTGCGACCAGGAAGGATCTGCATTCCTACTGATGCCAACTAATTAAATATCACCTATGGGCATTATACACTGTTCCTTCTTTTTCTTTCAAGATACATACATCTAGCACAATCCTCAAACGTGTGAATTAAGTTGGTCCTCAAGAACATTGATTTTTGACTGGTAAGAGAAATCATACTGAACATGATAAAGCAATATGTATATTCTCTATGTGAGGCACTTGGGAACAAAGATGTAAAAAGAAAGAATTCCTTTAGCTCACGTTTTCTACATGCCCTATTTACGTAACATGATCACTACTATTTTTACTGTGCTTTGAGTGAGTAATGTTTTATAGTATTATGTATGAATAGAAACAACAACATAACAGATCGAAGAGTATCAGTGCAATGCTGGCACTTTTTTTGGCCGTCAGGGCGTGATAGGGTTCCCTAAAGAGACCTCCCCAACGGCGGCATTAGCCCACAATACGCACTGTAAGATGCAGCTTAATTTGCCGCTGCAGAATTCCGCTCCAAGACTCCCATGTCTGCATGTGAATTTTGATGTGGAATTGCTGGCAGAATTAAACCATTTTCGATTCTGTATGAAAATCAGGATGGAGGCTATGGATTTTGGTGCAAGGTTTTCCACGTTTTGTGGTGCGTATAGTGGGATAATTCCTCCCCCTTGTAAGCATGCTAAGTTGATCCCATTGACTTTAATGGTTTACAGGAGTTCTCTATTCTTTTTTATTGGAAAAAACAATGGTAACTGGACTCATCTGAAGCCAACTAATGGTATTTACCTATGGAAAACCTATTAAACTCAATGGAGACGTTGATGGAAAACTAATAGTACATACAGAGAAATATCTATGAACATTTATCATGCTGAATGGAGATTCAGCTGCTTAATTTTTATTATGGTGATCCATAGGGGTTTACTCACTGTAGAACACCAGTCTTAATGCCCAAAACTCATCCTTTCCCTTCTGCTTATGCTATCATCCTGATGGACAAATAGCACAATATGTGACTATACACATTTTTAGTAGATACTTTTAAAATTGAATTCACAAGATTCTCAGCTGCCGTCTTCTTTACTTCACTGTCATGAGAAACCTCCATCCTATTCAGCTCCATTAGAAAGACGTTAGAGATTGTTGAGATATGTAGCATGTTCCTTGTGAGAGATGGACAAAACAGGAACAGCATTTTCTAAATGTGTGTGTTTAGCAGCAGAAAGACCTTCAATTAGAAAATCACTAGAGATGAACAAATCTTATAGCAATAGTGTAGAATTATTCAAGACTGAGGCTCCATATTCACAACTGCAGATTCTATCTCTAATTCTCAGTCTTCCCTGAGCTGGTGGTTGGAAACTAGCTGCTAAAATACACAGTACACAAACACACGCATGGAGTGGTTGAGATGAACGGCTTGCAGCCCTGAACTGCACCTCCTTACAAAGTATGTGTCTGAACTGAATGCTATTAACATGTATTGAGCTGCAATAGTTCTAGTGAAATAACTGGGACTGGCCATTGAGAGTCATGTTATGTTTTGCACTATTAGCCACTATATGCAAATGTTGGGCTTCTTTAGGTGTTACTGCTGGTTACATATTTGTGCATGGTTACAGATGGTCACTGGGGTCACAGTATTCTTTGGTCAAGGGTATGGACACTGGAATGTGGTGCTACACACACTCTTGAGGGCAGAGCGAGAGTCTATAATTGGGGCTGCGTCATGCTCCTCTGGCTGGTTTGTAACAAATTTTGCAATTAAATGTATAGCAAGTGTCAGCTGTGGCTAAATCGGCTACATGAGACTGGTCTGTAAAAATTGAGTTGGATCCACCTTGCACTTCTTAGAGCTGTAGGTCCTGTGCTCCTGTTGGGTGGTAATCTGCTGCCCTGTCATCTTGAACTATGTTTATTGTCGCCCTGCTTGTTACTACTTGGCCTGAGGAAAACGATTTTCTGCAACTGTCCTTGGAGTATTTCGCAGTTTTGAATCACTACCTGGAGATAGACTGTACAGTGGGTTCAGAACTATGGAAATACTGCTGTTGTAACCTCAGACTAGTGCGCCAACCCAAGGAGCACCGACAAGTTCTGTTCAAGCAGTGGCAAGTGGCATGCGGCCAATGACGCCAGACCATACAGCCACTGATGGCTCTGCCCCCATTTCCCGATAATTTGCTGGGCCCTCTTAACCCAAGGTACTGTCAGATGCCATGCATCTCCATAAAGTACATAGCCCGACTCTTCTCACAACTCCCTGTGCTTTACTGTACTGAGAAAACAAGGAAAGTGGATGAGGCAAGCTATGTAATGCATGGAGCTGTGCTAATTCTGGCAGTACTGAGTAAAGTTCGACTGCTTGTGTGGCTGGAGCTGAGAGAAGGCGATGTGTGGACATGGTGGAGAACACTATAACCTTTAGGGGGCAAGAGAGGGACAATATGACTGAAGGAAAATGAGGGGGACACTATAACTTTGAAGGAAATGAGGGGGACACTATAACTTTGAAGGAAATGAGGGGGACACTATAACTTTAACATTAAACAATAGTAATGAGCAATATTGCTGTAGCTCTAGCACTGGGGTGAGGTAAAGATGCAGGCCAAGCTTTACATGACTCTTAATGTGCTATTGAAGCAAGGTGGTTGGTATGCCATGTTGTGGTGGCGACAAACAGAAGCAGAAGTAGAACTCTTTTTTAATGTACCAAACTTTACTAAATAGTAATGTTATTTTCACTTCATAGGAGGGCACCTACCACTTGAATGTTGTGTAAACATCAGCCAGCATAAGCATAATATTCAGATACATGGCATTTGACATCTAGAAACAGAAAGTCTCCAGATCGGCTCAGGTCTTCCCTCAATGTGCCCAACAAGGGTGCAAGACCAACCTCACTACCTGTTGTCTTGATCCCTTAGGAACTACCTCCATCCAGAATGCCTGACATCATAGACATCAACTTCACCCGTGTCTGCTCTGCTACAACATTCTTCCTTTCTGCCTCCTCATGTGTCTTGCTGCACCTTCACATCATGCATTGGCATGTAAAAACAATTGCTTCGCTCACTAAGCAACACATTCCTAACTACTGCTAACAAACCTGTAACCGCTCTTCACACACATGTGAACCATCTAAGGTACGCACACCTTACCAAGGCCAAGCCTCATTCACATGTCCTGTTCGCAGGAAGAGCGACCTCCATTGACACATGGTATCCAGATTCAACTCGCTAACTGCAAAGTCCCTGGTGGCCCACAGAGCGTTGCACTTTCGTACCACCAGTCATGGCACTTCTGATCTTCAGCCCCCAGTCATCAGGGCCCTTTCGCAGTCAATGTTCAACCCCCAGCCATCAGGTCCTCTCATAGTCTCTGCATTCTTCAGCCCCTGATCCTCAGGGCCCTCTGGTCATCTTCGCACTCCCCCCTCCCAGCATGGGGACAGCTTTGCTGCCTCGGATAACGGCCTCCACCACTTCACCAGTTCCTCTAAACTATTGGGTCCCACACACTACTGCATTCACTGTAGCTGTGTCACACATACATATAATGTCATTTCTTTGCCTTTATATAAAGCACTGGCTGTGCCCCAAACTTTCCCCAGTGTTCCCAAATACTCGGTTCTAGGGTTGCAGCTTAGTCCCGCATACACTTTCCTACTAGGAACTGATCTTCTGGGCAGTGACACACTGATCATGTCACCACCTGTATCATAAGGAGTCGGAGCCTCCTTCTGCAGCGTTTAAAATGCTCTTACCATCCCTGCGCTGGTCCAGGGCAGGGGAATGGGAGCTTCCACTGGCGCTGCCAGTGCCTCACCTGTGTGTCCCCTCCCCAAGCATGTCACTTAGCTGGCAGAGGAGCCTCTTGCTAGCGGCACGCGACATGCCACCTCAGTCTTCTCCCGGGCGGAACTCAGACCAGAGGTGGCAGGGCTTACTGCGTGGCTCCTGGCTGTCACAGTGGCTGTGAGCTGCTGCACTGCAATGAGGGGCCGGGTGAAGTGTTTCCATCTTGCACTATGATAACTCTCTGTGGCACCGTTTATTTGCCCCTTTTATTGATCTACAAAGGCTTTTGTTGTGTTAAGGTAACGATGTAAATCGAAACTAGTGTGGTGATGTGTAGGCCAGTGAAATAGTCTTGTTTAAAGAAAAAGACAAAGGTGTAAGCCTTTATTGGGTAACCAGAAAAGTTATACATGCAAGCTTCGAGGCTTAAGGCTTCTTCATCAGGGTTTAGTCAGATTAAATCTGAAGCGTGTCAACGACCATTCTAAGCTGAACGTGCCTGCTATCCTCAGACTATATCTGAGAGAACACACGTATACACAATAAATCAGAGGCATGGTGTGATTACATTACATTTAAAAAGGCAGGATAACAAAAGAGGAAAAGCCCAGCACTTAAATAAAAGGTAAGCTAAGGTCATAGGAGTTATGGCACTTTTACATGGGACGATTATCGTTTAGATTCCTGCACTCCGGCGGGAATCTGAATGATAATTGTCCTGTGTAAATACATGCAGCAACTGAATGACTGAACAAGAATTGTTCAGTATCTGCATGCAGATAACGGAACGATGTACCATTCAGTGTAAGCAGCAGTTATTTACTTCTGAACGACTGTCTTCTTACTGTGAATGGAGGCAGGCGGGGAAGAACGCTTCCTGGCCACTCCGCCTCTGTTCCGATAGCGCTGTGAGCAATGCTAAAGATACTCGCTATTGTGTATCAGCACGGGAGCGAGCATCACTGCGACAAGCTGCCGGGCATCGTTTGCCCAACAGCGCCCGTGTAAAAGGAGCGTATAGTTTGTGTATAACATGAAGCAGGAAGAAGTGATGACTTGGGAAGTCACAGATCAGGTTAATGGGTGTCCAGGTACCGAAACCTAAACCCGGGTGCTACATTTAGCCCTTGAGTTTTAATGCCTAGAAAATTCTATTTAATTTGAATTTCCAAATGTTAAAAAGTCCTTTGACTATTAAGACTTGCAGATCCCTTAGGCTGTAATGAGGAAAATGGGAAACTATTTCTCTAGACAGGACCACAGCTTAATTGATCTATGATCTTTCTAAAAAGTTTTAACACCCTAAGGGCTTTTTCACACAGGCGTATATCGGCCGTGTTTTCACGCCCGGCTGATATACGCTGCCCCTCTGATGCATTGGCTTACAATGCATCAGTGCACAGGGGCGTATTTCCGTGGCGTGAAAGTGCCCAACTGGGCGCTCTGACGTCAGTGGCGGCATCTGCATAGATTCCTATGGAAGCCTATGCTAGCTGCCGGAGAAGGGAGGTGGGAGGGAGTTCAGCAGCATGATTGCTCAACTCCCTCCCCCTTCTCTTCTCCGCCCCTTGCCGCTGTTGGCAATGGGAGGGAGCGGGGCAGGGCAGAGCATTGCGGCCTTAGCGTATATGCATTGGGCCCTTTGCTGTTTAGCCATTTTTACGGCCGTGTAAATAGGCCCTAACAGTCACATTAAATTTGAAAAAAAACCCTCCTGAAAATGTCACATTTTTAATTATAGGTTTTGAATTCATGTCTCATATAAATACATGAGGTGCAAAACTTAGTTGCCTTAATTGCATTTTTAACCCTGTAGTGACATAACTAATTTTAGACTTCAATGTACCAGCAGTCATAACTCTTTTATCAATGTTAGCTGTATGACATCTTGTGTTTTGCGGGATGAGTTCTGATTTTTTACAGGAACCAATTTCGGGTACATATAAGGTTTTGAATAACATTATTTTTTTTGAATATGTAAAGCCAGATGTAAGGGGGAAAAAAACATTTTCATTTTTTTTTGCTGTGAAAAGATTTACTTCCATGGTCAGCACTGACTGCGGCATCTGCAAGGTTAAATGCTGTAGAGAAGTGATTAGATGAGCACTTTTTTACTCATTTTCTGTGGGAAAAAACATATGTGACAGTCAGAGAGCAAATCTGCTCTGATTAATGGAGGGTGATAACATGAACAAAAATTCATGTTACCCCCTCCTCTGGGACAGGGAGAAGAACAGGAGAGTCACTGATTTTCTCTGCTGCCACTGGTCTCCCACCCTCCTCCCTTTCTGCTCCATAAACCAACTGAAAGTGACAGCTGTAAATACAAAAAAAGTGAAGGTGACAGCTGTAAATCGTCCGCAAGGCCGTCGGCTGTTAACCCTTTAAATGCTGCTGTCAATTCTGACAGCGGCATTTAAATCCCCCAAACGATGTTCAGGGTTCCCATATGCCCCCCCCCCCCCCCCCCCCGCAAAGAGATTGCAGGGAGCCGTGCGGGTGTAATGGCAGCAGGAAGCCTTCTGAAGGGCCCCAGGGCTGTCTTGGCAGTATGCCTATCAAGCCATCACCGTGGGGTGGCCTGATAGACTGCCTGACAGATTGCAGTAGGATGTAGTGCTATGGCATTACATAATACTGCAGGAGCAATCAAAGCATCGCTAGTTGTGCTTCCCTAAGAGGAATAAAAGAAAATAGAGAAATAAGAATAAAGTTTTACTAATTAATAAAGAAAAGTAATAAAAGTTACAAAAAAAACCTTTGCCATATTTACAATAAAAGAATCTAAATAATAAAACCAAAATACATATTTGGTATCGCAGCATCCATAAAAGTCCGATCTATTAAAGTAATGCATTATTTACCGCGCACGGTGAATGTCGTCCAAAAAAAAAAAGAACACCAGAAATGCGCTTTTTTTGGTCACCCTGTCTCCAAGAAAAAATGTAATAAAAAGCAATTAAAAAGTCATATGTATTCAAAAATGGTACGACAGAATGTACTGCACAAAATGAGCCCTCACTCAACTATAGAATAAAAGAGTTATTTTGTGCAGAAGATGGAGACAGAAAATAATTTTAAAAAATTAAATATCTTTAAAACAAAAAAACTATTACTTTGGCATCTTAGTAATCGTACTGACCCATAAAATAAAGGTATAATGTCATTTTTGTTGCAGTTTGTGCCCCGTAGAAACAAGACACACTGAAAGATGGCAGAGTGTCATTTTTTTGCCATTTCCCTTCACTTACAATTTTTTAAAAGTTTTTTAGTACAATATATGGTACATTAAATAGTACCAATGAAAAATAGAACTCGTCCTGCAAAAAACAAGCCCTCATACAGTTAGATCAATGGATAAATGAAGGAGTTACCATTTTTTTAAAAGGGGGAGGAAAAAACGAAATAGAAAAAAACCCAAAAAGCTTGGTCACTAAGGGGTTAATGAAGTCCTAGAAACGGTTTGACATTGAGTGGTCCATATTGAAAAACTTACAATAATACTCGGAAATTGCAACCAATTTTAGAGAATTAATTTAATGATTTAGTATTATTAAAAATATATAATGTATTCTAATTTAATTTTATTTATTCTAAGATATATCATGAAAATTTTTAAAAGATTTTAGAACCTCTTGGACTGGCCCGCCCATGAGCAAGCCCTTCACCTTCTTCTTTTGGCAGGTTAGACAGTAGATGTTTTACATTCCTGTTTATACATGAGAAAATATGGAGCCTTTTATATGTGGTGTGTATATTGTATATTAATTTTATTATATATATTTAGAGATTTTTGTAATCTCTTATAAAAATACACGTTTTAAAAGCACCTTTACTTTATATGTCCTATACAACTTTTATATAAAACATTACATACCTTTATTGTTTTATATGCCTTTTTTTATTTTTTCTAAACTTTATTAGGTTTTAACTGCTAAGTTTTATTAGTTCCCCATATAATCTATGAATACTACTTTAAACAAATATTGATCTCATTTAATGCATAATGTTACGTAATGGTGCAAATTTCTTTCCTATTTTACTGTACTTTGGATTTTCAACACCTCCCAGCTTTTCTTTGCTTTATTTCATATTTCTCGACATGTTTTTGTTAATTTTATTTTAACTATTGATAATATTTTATTGTTTTTTATTCACCTTAAAGGGTTTGTCCCGCGAAAGCAAGTGGGGTTATACACTTCTGTATGGCCATATTAATGCACTTTGTAATATACATCGTGCATTAATTATGAGCCATACAGAAGTTATTCACTTACCTGTTCCGTTGCTAGCGTCCTCGTTTCCATGGTGCCGTCTAATTTCAGCGTCTAATCTCCCGATTAGACGCGCTTGCGCAGTCCGGTCTTCTCCCTTCTGAATGGGGCCGCTCGTGCCGGAGAGCTGCTCCTCGTAGCTCCGCCCCGTCACGTGTGCCGATTCCAGCCAATCAGGAGGCTGGAATCGGCAATGGAACGCACAGAGCCCACGGTGCACCATGGGAGAAGACCTGCGGTCCACCGTGGGTGAAGATCCCGGCGGCCATCTTCGCAAGGTAAGTAAGAAGTCACCGGAGCGCGGGGATTCGGGTAAGTACTATCCGTTTTTTTTTTAAACACATGCATCGGGTTTGTCTCGCGCCGAACGGGGGGGCTATTGAAAAAAAACAAAAACCGTTTCGGCGCGGGACAACCCCTTTAAGGTTCATATTTATTGGTATTTTATCCTGATTCCATTTCCCCTTCATTTTACATACTTCTCTTTGTGAGACAACTCAATCTAAAATCGAAGTGACCACACATCTCGGGGCTTGAATGCATAAACACTCGCACTTTGATATGCTAAAACGATCGCCTACGGGTATCTGGAAACTGGAACGCTAAAACGTGTGCTCCAGAGATGCTGATTAGAGATGAGCGAGCGTACTCGCTAAGGCAAACTACTCGATCGAGTAGTGCCTTATTCGAGTACCTGCCCCCTCGTCTCTAAAGATTCGGCTGCTGGCGCGGGTGAGCGGTGAGTTCCGGGAGTGAGCAGGGGGAAGCGGGGGGAAGAGAGTGAGAGATCTTCTCCCCCCCCCCCCCCGTTCCTCCCCGCTCTCCCCAGCCGCTCCCCGCCCCCCCCCCCCCGCCGAATCTTTACAGATGAGCAGGCAGGTACTCGAATAAGACACTACTCACTCGAGTAGTTTGCCTTAGCGAGTATGCTCTCTCATCTCTAATGCTGATACATTCGGCGACAGGTAACACCTGATTTCATGGCAATCAGCTCGCTAAAATGGACGTAAGGGTGGGAATCCTACACCACACCCCTTGTAGTGCTGTTAAGGCTATTAATAGCTATATATACCGATTCTTACTATAAGAATTCTACATGTGCTTGAAAAAGGGGGCTTCTAGTTTCCCCGAAACGTGTTGTACTCCTCTATTTGTATTCTTTTTTACTTTGATGATCTCAGAGGCTCCTTGTGTGTAGTGGATCTCTTTCCACCTGTGTAGAGCTTGTTGACCCCTAGAGATGCCTCTACGGCATTCACTTAACACAGTTTGAGAGGGGCTGTATTATCAGAGGACAAGAAGCTGGATGGTTATATCAACGAATTGCCCGTCACCTGGGCCATTCTTTTTTTAGGGTGCTAATATGTAATCATTGTCTACAGGTAATATGTTTTGTTTGTTTTAAATACTGTTTTTATTAAATTTACATTAATATAACATCAATTCATGTTCAAAACATTAACCATAACTTTTTGCATATTATCAAATAAATGCTAGATTGCTCTTAGAGTGAAGTGGGGGAGGTTATAGGAAGGGTTCAAGGGTGAAAACGAAAGTGGGGGAGGGAGTAGGAAGGGTTCAAGGGTGAAAACGGAAGTGAGGGAGGGAGTAGGAAGGGTTCAAGGGTGAAAACGGAAGTGAGGGAGGGAGTAGGAAGGGTTCAAGGGTGAAAACGGAAGTGGGGGAGGGAGTAAGAAGGGTTTAAGGGTGAAAGGATTCGATTTTTTAGGAAGGAATCCTACTACTGGGAACACCTCGATGAATCACTATATATAACCTACACAGGACCGCACGTATAGAAACTTCTTGTTTAAAAAAGTCTAAGAAAGCATTTGTCTATTACTTCTAAAAGATTATACAGGATTTGATCAGTTTCGGCCGTGGGTCCCACGTAACTCTGAATTTTCCTGGATTCTATTAGCCCAACTTGTTAGTTCTTCAAGTCTCCTCATTTTATTTACCATAGCCATCCATTGGTCATATGTAAGTGCTTCTGTCTGCTTCCACATGGTAGGGACCAAGGATTCTGCAGTAGAGATTAAGTGGGTTTACGAGGTTAGACTTTGAGGGTATATAATTTGAAAAGGGTTTAGATAATATCACATATTCTGGGAAGAGTCTGAAGGTATCATTTGATATGTTGCGTATTATTTTTTTGATTTGTTCCCAAAGTGGATTTATGATTGGACAGTGTATTAAAGTACCTGTTTGAATGCTAATTTGTAAGCATAAAGCCATTCTGGTGATTTATACCATCTGGTCAAAAGTTTATAATATTTTTCTTGCAATCTAATACATTTAGAAAATCCATGTGAAATTTCCCAGATTGCATTTATGGGCCCTGTCCTACAGTTTAATATTTAGTTCCTTTTCCCACGAGAGGACTTATGCTGGTTTGGTGGTATTTTGGGTGTCGATAAATTTCCTTTTAGGTAGGGCAATTCTTCTACTACCGTGTTTCCCTGAAAATAAGACACTGTCTCATATTAATTTTTGCCTTAAAAGAAACACAGTGTCTTATTTTTGGGGGGGTGTCTTAATACTTATCTCACTCCCTCTGTCCCTCCCGCTGCTCTCCAGGCGCTCCGGCATTCTTCCTTGTCGTCCTCAGTGATGACAGAGCATTTTTTCCCTGGTAACGTTGGTTGAATACCACGACTCCAGCAAGAGAATGCTGTGATTGGCTCAGGACCGTAGCCTCAGCCAATCACAGCCGGCACTTAATGAGCTAATCCCAGCCATTCAATGATGTTATTATTATATTGCAAAAACTGATCCCTTGAAGGGAGGATCTGTTGTACTGCCTCTAGCTTGCATGCAGGATATGATACGGGCGGGCATGAAGGCATACAGGTTCTGTATGGTATCCTGCAGCATATCAGTCTACATTTGCTGTAACTGACCCTCTAAATTGTGCAAACTTGTAGACTGTCAAAGTTGACATCCCAGATGGTCCGATACATGCTCTATTGGTGATGAATCTGCCGAAAATGCCTCTTGGAAGCCCTGCCATGAGAGGCAACACATGTGGCTGCAGGATGTGCTCAACATATTTCTGAGCTGCCATTGTCCCTTGTACCACTACTGGGGGTGACCGACTGTCATATGCGATGGACCCCAGACCATCACACTAGCCGTGGGGGCAGTGTGCTGCTCCATGGCAAAGGCAGGATTGAGACACCCACCCTTATGTCTACAGGCACTAACACGGCCATTATCAGTGCCCAAACTAAACCTGCATTTGTCACTGAAGACAACCTGGTTCCACTGAATAGCCCCCGTATAGCTTATCGTCTCTTGGTTCAGAGGTGGGAGAATGGTGGGATCTATTTACAGGACATGCTGCAATATTACAAGACCATCCAACTCAATAGATGGTTGGAACTAATAAAACCTTTTAAAAACCAAATTATATAGTTCCCTAGCCAAAGTTACATATGGACCTAACTTCTTGAGAGATCTTTGATACCCATCACCAAAAATCTACAGAAAAGACTTCTATGATTCTCTCCTGAGAGGGGCGTGTGAGACATGGGATTCCCTGCGAAAAGAGTTAGCGCCACATCCATCACCTACAACCCCCCCTGAATCTAATTCCCGACATTCTAGGTGTCAAACTTGATATACAATATCATATTTTTTTACGAGTGTATTTCAAAATCAAGGCAAATCTAAAGAGTCCAATAGAAAACTTTTGCCTACAAATTCCTGACCCCCAATAGGAGTTTGTATGATACAAACCCCTTTAACCTCTTAACACTCCGGGACATACAATTATGTCATGGAGGTTCGGGGAGGGGGGGCGGAATCTGGAGATAATCCCGCTCCATACTATGTGAGTACCGGCTGTTTCTTACAGCTGACAAGCACCCGCAGCAACCATGATCAGCACTCTTGCTGATCATGGCTGTTAACTAGAGATGAGCGAGCATACTCGATAAGGCAAACTACTCGAACGAGTAGTGCCTTATTCGAGTACCTGCCGGCTCGTCTCTAAAGATTCGGGTGCCGGCAGGGGGCAGAGAGCGGCGGGGGAGAGTGGGGAGGAACGGAGGGGAGATCTCTCTCCCCCTCTCCCTCGCTCCCCCCTGCTCACCACCGCAACTCACCTGTCACCCGCGCCGGCAGCCGTATCTTTAGAGACGAGCAGGCAGGTACTCGAATAAGGCACTACTCGTTCGAGTAGTTTGCCTTAGCGAGTATGCTCGCTCATCTCTACTGTTAACCCTTTAATTGCCCCGACTAGAGTTCGAGGGTCCCATACAGACCCCTAGCAATGAGATTTCAGGGTGCTGTTTGGTTGCCACTGCAGATGGGGCCCATCAGAAGGGCTGCCATTGCAGATTGCCTGGCAAGCCATCCCACAAAAAACAAGCTCTGAGACATCTATGTTGATAGATAAATGAAAGAGTTATGATTTTTTTAAAGGGGGGAGGAAAAAAACTAAAATGAAAAAAGGACTGCTTCTTTAAAGGGTTAATATATGAAATCCCTTTATGACTGGCAAATTTTACAGTTAAAATTTAGTGCGAAGTTAGAAGGCATTCCTAGCATGAATTCTATTTAAAGGGGGTGTAAATATGTCTGGACGAAGGGAGAGTCTATTTATGTGGAAATTTATGATCCCAGAGCTCCTATAATATTGTGAATTATTCTGGTTAAGTTAGATAGCAGTAGTGCTAAAAATGTGCTCCGGCTTAACATACTTATGTATACATACATATATATTGTATTTGGACAGCGATATAAGTAAAACTAATTCATGATACATGAATGAAGCCGAGTTTTATTTGAGAAGTAAGCACTTTA
This sequence comes from Eleutherodactylus coqui, assembly GCA_035609135.1. NCBI lineage: Eukaryota > Metazoa > Chordata > Amphibia > Anura > Eleutherodactylidae > Eleutherodactylus > Eleutherodactylus coqui. Next base: position 219,020,852 of record CM069409.1, on the reverse strand, counting down.
ACACAACCTGTGAAATTTACTGTAGTTACTCTGTTGCTGTTAGGGCAAAAACACGTGGGCCTATGCGCCACTACGCTCGCTGCTATGGAGCGTAGTTGCGCAGGAACCGGGGTTTTATTTTTTAGGGGCCATTCAAACTCCACGCCCTAGCGCACGATGAACAGTGGAAAGTTTGGTCCTGCCCTATTTTTCCCGAATTTCTTCCCTTCGCTGGCTTTTCAAACTCCACACCAGAGCGCAGGAGTTTGTAAATAACTGCAGGAAGACAGTTGATATTGATTTTAATGGTGTCACGCAGACACCCAATCGAACGCCGTCTGCTCTATTTTGCCGCGTTTTCATGCTTTTTAACGCACCTTATCACCCATCACAATGATGGGGTGCATTAAAAATGGTAATTTGAGTGCATTTCGGCACATTTCAATGAACTTTTTGTGCATGCAGGGCATGTTTATTTGTGCGCAGCAGACGAACACGCCTGATTTAAATGGCTATTTAGCCTAATGAGGTCCAGATGTCTTTTATTTTACAGAATTAAGCTATTGCACACGCGTTAAAAACACATTTGCACACCTCCCATATCTGGTGACCCTTATTTTACAAATGGGCACAAAAATAGAGCAGGTCCTATTTTTTTGCACACCTGAAACATATGCACAACAACGGAAAATGCGGACAAGCCCATTGACATCAATGGGTTCTATTCTCTACATATAGTGTACGCCAATTTTTTCATACCTAATTGCCTGTCACACTCTGGAGGTCTCTTTCGTATAGTGCAATCGCTTCCATGCAGTGCAGCCTCCTGTCTGATGCTTATCAGACACCATCTTAATGTTGTTTTCACTTTCACATCAATCCCATGATGCAGCAGCTCAGCATTATATGATCAGCTACAACCTGTACAACTGTGTGACAGCAGCTGTGCGATCATCAGTAAGGGCTTTGACAGATGATTGTGTTATGCAATACGCTCGCTCCTGCACAATTTTTTGGCGCAGTGAACAAGTGTATTGTGTGCTCGTGCCTGAGCAAATACTGAGCGTATGTACGGAGACACCACTTGCTCACATGGGCAATCACCCTGCCCTGATTTTAATGGCTATGTGGCTTACACACTGCCAGTGATGCCAGTTATCACATACCCGCGCATGCAGATGTTTGTGCTTGCGCATCTCCCGTGTGTGTGCAAAAAAAGAGTAAGAATCAACCCACTGAAATCAATGGATTCTATTCTCCGCGTTATGTGCCCAGGACTTTCTCGTGCGCAACATTGCGGCGTATCACATTCGTCTATTTAAGGCCTAACTGTGATAGGAGGTTCTGTGTCCCTCCAGGCAATTTCTGTAGTAGGGTCAATATGATGGCATCACACAGACTGAAAACTAGAAACTGAACACATAACCACAAGTACCTTTGTGCTGGTCAGAATTCAGATCACATCACCATCTGATGAGAAGGACTGGGGTTTCAGACAGAAAAAAAAACTAACCAAGGTAAGACTAGCTGACTTACAATATATATACTGGGGACAGAGCTACATAACGAATGAAAAAAAAATCATCAGAGTGACCCTTTAAAAAATGAGACCCAGTCCCAAATCTGCTCCCAGAGACAATATTAATAAAAGTGATATTACCAATAGGAAGTCAGTGAATCGCATTAGTCATGAAGAGTCAGTCCTCACAGATGTATCACTGACCGTCCATGGCAGTGAATGAGTCAATGGGAAGCTCGTCATTGTGCTCCTCAGCAGTGATGACTTCTAGAGTTCAGTCTGCTTATGACTGCTATACTCAGGAGAACGTACAATGCAGAAAAGCCTGGATTCCGCTGAATTTCCTTATCTGTTTGACTGCGGTGCGAAATCAGTTATTTAACCCTATTGAAAATATCACTTATTCAAAGCAGAAAAAAGTGAACTTCTGCCCACTTTTGACGCCAGTGTTCATGCCCAGAACCACTTTAGCTCAACCTGAACCTGACTGAGTTTGATAGGGATTAGAGATGAGCGAACGTACTCGTAATGAGTACTTACGCACCCGAGTACTGCCATTTTCGAGTACTTCAGTACTCGGGCGTAAAGATTCGGGGGGCGCCGGGGGGCGGGGAGAGGCGCGGCGGTGCGGGGGGGAGCAGCGGGGAACAGGGGGGAGCCCTCTCTCTCTCCCTCTCCCCCCCACTCCCCACTGCTACCCCCCGTGCCGCCACGGCGCCCCCCGAATCTTTACGCGCGAGTACCGCTGTACTCGAAAATGGCGGTGCTCGGGTGCGTAAGTACTCGTAACGAGTACGTTCGCTCATCTCTAATAGGGATATAAAATGTGCATGTGTATGTTGGCAGTGTGAGATCAGGGGCTTGAATTCTTTTAACCCTTTGTAAACACCCAATACTTATTTCCAACGGTGACCATACACCAAACTTATGCCAACTTTTTTGCCCAGAGCTACTGTAGGTCAACTTTCTGAAGTAGATGTGAGACATCTTTACCGCTGTATCGACAGTACAAATTTAGTATCGCAACCTATTTATACCCTTTGAAAACACCTGATGCTTTAAAACAAAAACTTTTCAAAATGGCCATATTCCCATTTTAATTCTAGTTTTGACACTCAGAAATGCTCTGCGCTATCCTGGACCCAGCAAAATGTGCAAAGCAGCATATTTATCTGTGTGCTTACTGTAAAATTTGTGTCATTTAACCCCTGTTTTTGAGATCGGCAGGGGTCTCAACAGTGAAACCCCCACTGATTAGACTTTCCTCACGTTTCCTATGCCACGTGTTTTGGAACAGTTCGGCCGCCGGCATTCCGTTGCGGCTTTCTCTCACCATAGAGAGGAGTGAGGCTGCAACAGAAAAAAAAAAAGAATTGACATGCTACGGCTGTCAATTCCGTGCCACATTGCCGGTTCCACTCCGCTTTGCCGCAACGGACTGGCCGCCCCATGTGGACGAGATTTTTGCAAAATCTCGTCCACATGGCTGGCTAATCCTGGGTTTAGGAGCCGCGGGCAGATTTGCCGCACAGAAATTCTGCATGTAATTTCCGCGGCAAATCTGTCCGGTGTGAACCCATCCTAAAAGTGGTTCCACCCTGGGCCTACAAAAAGCCTCTCAGATACTACTTGTATGTAGTAACCTCTTTTTCTGCTTGTCTAGATTGAAGAGATTTCAACCAGTTAACGGTGTTTGAGAGGGGGCAACATTGCAATATGAGTAGCTGAATGGATGCATTGCCCCCCCACCGGCCGTTTTGACCAGACTGTAAGGAGGTGTTGGGACCAGTGGATGCATAGGCACACATACTGGGTGAACTTGGCTCAGGATGCCCTCGAAAGACCAACAATAAAGAGGATCGTCTGATTGTCCGACAAGCACGAGCAGCTGCATCCAGAGACAGGTGGCACCATGATTACAGGCAACTCACTCTGCCAGAGCCATTTCTAGGCGCTTGGCTGCAGGATATTTGGCCTTGCGACACACATTACATGCACAGACTTTGACACCCACCATCACCTATATTTGCAGTGGTGTGGTGAACAACAAAACTGGACTGTTACGGTGTAGAACCAAATTGTCTTCAGCGACAAATTTAGGTTTAGTTTGGGCGCTGACAATGGCCATGTTTGTGTCTGGAGACCTCAGGGTGAGCACCTCAATCCTGCAATTTCTGTGGAGTGGCACACTGCCACCACTGCTAGTGTGATGGTCTGGGGGGCCAGCACAATCAACAGTCGATCACCCCTAGTAGTGGTACGAGGGACAATCACAGCTCAGCGATATGTTCAGGACATCCTGCAGCCACTTGTGTTCCTCCTATGGCGGCTTCCAAGAAGCATTTTCCAGCAGGATAGTGCTCGGTTGCACACAAGGGTACCACAGGAATGCCTCCACTGTATGTCTCCATGTGTCAGGACTCAAACTCAGGAGCTCCTGTACTCCAAGGGGCTGCTCCACCTACTGAGCTATCCAGCCCTTTGAATAATTACCCTGCATGACCTTGTCCTTGTTTCCTGCTCCTGATCCAGTTTCCTGTTTGGCTCCAACCTGTTCTCCCAGATTAGATGTCCTATAACAGCCTGACCCTTCCACTTCCTCTTGTGGTCCTAGCCTATAGTCAAGCTCCATCACCTGTGTGTTCCTTTGAACTGCAACTGATACTACCCATGTACTGACCTCTGGCTTTCCCTGACTAAGCTCTACCTTCATTGGTTACAATAATAAGGCTCCAAACCTGAATCGGACTGTTATACCATGCCCGCCTGTATCCAAGCTAGAGGCGGTACAACAGGGTACTAGAGCCTCCATGCCCACCCGTATCACATCTTGTATCCAAGCTAGAGGCGGTACAACAGGGTACTAGAGCCTCCATGCCTGCCCCTATCCCTTCTTGTATCCAAGCTAAAGGCACCCCAACAGGGTACTAGAGCCTCCATGCCTGCCCCTGTCACACTTTGTATTCCAGCTACAGGTGGTACAACAAGGTACTATAGCCTCCATGCCCGCCCGTATCACATCTTGTAACCAAGCTAGAGATGGCATAACAGGGTACAAGAGCTTCCATGCCCGCCCGTATCACATCTTGTATCCAAGCTAGAGGTGGCCCAACAGGATATTAAAGCCTCCATGCCTGCCCCTGTCACACCTCGTATCCCAGCTACAGGTGGTACAACAAGGTACTATAGCCTCCATGCCTGCCCGTATCAAATCTTCTATTTAAGCTAGACGTGGTACAAAAGGGTACTAGAGTCTCCATGCTGGCCCCTATCACATCTTGTATCCAAGCTAGAGGTGGTGCAGTAGAGTACTAGAGCCTCCATGCCTGCCCCTATCACATCTTGTATCCAAGCTAGAGGTGGTGCAGTAGAGTACTAGAGCCTCCATGCCTGCCCGTATCACATCTTGTATCCAAGCTAGAAGCAGTACAACAGGGTACTAGAACCTCCATGCCCACCCGTATCAAATGTTGCTTGCAAAGTCGAGGCGGTACAACAGGGTACTGGAGCCTTCATACCTGCCCGTATCACATCATATATACAAGCTAAAGGCGATACAACAGGGTACTAGAGCCCCCATGCCAGCCCATATTACATCTTGTATCCCAGCTAGAAGTGGTACAACAGGGCACTAGAGCCTCCATGCCAACCCATATGACATCTTGTATCCAAGCTCGAGGAAGTACAATAGGGTACTAGAGCCTCCATGCCAGCCCGTATCACATGTTGTTTCCAAACTAGAGACAGCATAACAGGGTACAAGAGCCTCCATACATCTTGTATCCAAGCTAGAGGTGGCCTAACAGGGTATTAGAGCCTCTATGCCTGCCCTTGTCACATCTTGTATCCCAGCTACAGGTGGTACCACAAGGTACTATAGCCTCTATGCCTGCGCGTATCACATCTTTTATTTAAGCTAGAAATGGTACAAAAGGGTACTAGAGCCATCATGTCGGCCAGTAACACATCTTGTATCCAAGCTAGAGGTGGCGCAGTAGGGTACTACAGCCTCCTTGCCCACCCATATCACATCTTGTATCCAAGCTAGAGGCGGTACAACAGGGTACTAGTGCCTTCATGCCCACCCATGTCACATCTTGTATCCAAGCTAGAGGTGGTACAACAGGGTACTAGAGCCTCCATGCCCACCCATATCATATCTTGTATCCAAGCTCGAGGCAGTACAACAGGGTACTAGAGCCTCCATGCCAGCCCGTATCACATGTTGTTTCCAAGCTAGAGGTGATACAACAGGGTACTAGAGCCTCCATGCCACCCGTATCACATCTTGCATCCAAGCTAGAGGTGGTACAACAGGGTACTAGAGCCTCCATGCCCACCCATATTACATCTTGTATCCAAGCTAGAGGCAGTACAACAGGCTACTAGAGCCTCCGTGCCAGCCCGTATCACATCTTGTATCCAAGCTAGAGGTGGCCCAACAGGATATTAAAGCCTCCATGCCTGCCCCTGTCACACCTCGTATCCCAGCTACAGGTGGTACAACAAGGTACTATAGCCTCCATGCCTGCCCGTATCAAATCTTCTATTTAAGCTAGACGTGGTACAAAAGGGTACTAGAGTCTCCATGCTGGCCCCTATCACATCTTGTATCCAAGCTAGAGGTGGTGCAGTAGAGTACTAGAGCCTCCATGCCTGCCCCTATCACATCTTGTATCCAAGCTAGAGGTGGTGCAGTAGAGTACTAGAGCCTCCATGCCTGCCCGTATCACATCTTGTATCCAAGCTAGAAGCAGTACAACAGGGTACTAGAACCTCCATGCCCACCCGTATCAAATGTTGCTTGCAAAGTCGAGGCGGTACAACAGGGTACTGGAGCCTTCATACCTGCCCGTATCACATCATATATACAAGCTAAAGGCGATACAACAGGGTACTAGAGCCCCCATGCCAGCCCATATTACATCTTGTATCCCAGCTAGAAGTGGTACAACAGGGCACTAGAGCCTCCATGCCAACCCATATGACATCTTGTATCCAAGCTCGAGGAAGTACAATAGGGTACTAGAGCCTCCATGCCAGCCCGTATCACATGTTGTTTCCAAACTAGAGACAGCATAACAGGGTACAAGAGCCTCCATACATCTTGTATCCAAGCTAGAGGTGGCCTAACAGGGTATTAGAGCCTCTATGCCTGCCCTTGTCACATCTTGTATCCCAGCTACAGGTGGTACCACAAGGTACTATAGCCTCTATGCCTGCGCGTATCACATCTTTTATTTAAGCTAGAAATGGTACAAAAGGGTACTAGAGCCATCATGCCGGCCAGTTACACATCGTGTATCCAAGCTAGAGGTGGCGCAGTAGGGTACTACAGCCTCCTTGCCCACCCATATCACATCTTGTATCCAAGCTAGAGGCGGTACAACAGGGTACTAGTGCCTTCATGCCCACCCATGTCACATCTTGTATCCAAGCTAGAGGTGGTACAACAGGGTACTAGAGCCTCCATGCCCACCCATATCATATCTTGTATCCAAGCTCGAGGCAGTACAACAGGGTACTAGAGCCTCCATGCCAGCCCGTATCACATGTTGTTTCCAAGCTAGAGGTGATACAACAGGGTACTAGAGCCTCCATGCCACCCGTATCACATCTTGCATCCAAGCTAGAGGTGGTACAACAGGGTACTAGAGCCTCCATGCCCACCCATATTACATCTTGTATCCAAGCTAGAGGCAGTACAACAGGCTACTAGAGCCTCCGTGCCAGCCCGTATCACATCTTGTATCCAAGCTAGAAGTGGTACAACAGGATACTAGAGCCTCCATGCCTACCTGTATCACATCTTGTATACAAGCTAAAGGCGATACAACAGGGTGCTGGAGCTTTCATGCCCGCCCTTATCACATCTTGTATCCAAGCTAGAGGCAGTACAAAAGGGTACTGAATGTATCCTCCAAGCCTGAATATATCACATCTTGTATCCAACCTAAAATCACAGAGGTGAGAAGCAAAAAAAATACATATTTCACTGGAAAAGAGCCAAAATTGCAGTACCTGATAAGGTGCAGAGCAGGCACAATCGCCATAAGGCCGGCACAATAGCCGTAGGGTAGGCACAATGGCTGTAGGGTCGGCACAAGGGCCGTAGACCCTAACAAAATGCAGCAAGCCAGACTATAAACTGGAGGAGCTAAATTGTTCACTGCAGACTTATATGCAGTCACCCACCCACCCCAGATTGGGGAGGAGTAACTGCAGAAGAACCTAGTCTGCAATGTGAACGATGCCATAGAAGCCAGCCAATAGATGGGTGCATCTCACAATACAGGATTACAACTCCCACTGACATAACGGTGGGTTGCCCTGTATCTCAAAGGTGGGCCACACTGGCTGACATCTTGGGCTCCCCCAGAAGTCTATAGCAAACTGCATAAAGGAAATATTGATACACTCCTGAACCGGACTGTTACATCATGCCCATCTGTATCCAAGCTAGAGGCGGTACAACAGGGTACCAGAGCCTCCATGCTGGCCTATATCAAATCTTGTATCCAAGCTAGAGGCAGTACAATAGGGCACTAGAGCCTCTATGCCCGCCTGTATCACATCCTATATCCAAACTAGAAGTGGTACAAGAGGGTACTAGAGCCTCCATGCCCACTTGTATACTTGTATCACATACAACAGGGTACTAGAGCCTCCATGCCCATCTGTATCACATCTT